>JABCPV010000073.1:0-167727 GCA_016584345.1 Suillus ampliporus | reverse complement strand
GGTCGACGTCCTCGAACGTTGTTCCTACTTCCTCTTCGGGCGAGAGCGTCGTGTCGACAAAGCGCACGAGCCCATCCCTATAAATATAGGTGGTGCATCGTGTTCTCCCCGTATCGCTTCTTTCTCCCATACCACCATATAGTGTGTTATGCCACCCAAACCCCATACACGATCCAATCCCACGTTGAACCAACGGCTTTCGGTCACCTCGAGCTCCGCTACTTTAACGCCTCAGAGCATCGGCATTTCTCTTCTGATACCAGCTCAAAAAGGGACCACCATGTCTTCAATGATATCTTCCGTCACCGTTGTAACCTTAAGCCAGACTGATCTCGAGAAGATCGAGGTGCTTGACCGCAGTAAGAATAACTGGGGTACATGGTCTGATAAAATTCAGAACTACCTCCTGCTCAAACACGGCGGCGGCTACCTCATGGGTATTATCCAGCGTCCTGACCCTCTCATTCATCCCACGGGCGCAGGTACCTGGGACCTTAATAATCTTTGCATCATTGCTGCACTCCGCATCTGTTCTACTCAGGAGGAGGGCGAATTCTTATGCCCCTTCACCAACGCTCACACTGCTTGGACCGAGCTGAAGGCACGTCACGAGAAGGTGGGAACCCATCGCGCAGATTCTTCTGATCCAACAGGCACTTGCGATGCGTTTTCCATCACACTGAACGTCTCTCTGCTACCGGCACACACACTTTCTGACCTCGTTCGCCGCATAATATGCCATTGGTTTGCCCAAGGAAGACAACTTCTTAACCATTATGTTCCTTAACGCCCTCACTGATGATTTCCCTCACGTTCGCAACCATATTGCCGATGCCATTACCACCAGTACCCCTAGCGCGTCCTACGGCCCTAACAACATTCGTACTCGGCTCGATGTAGAACAACAACTCATCGATTCCGAAACGTCCAAGTCGGGCGACATTGCGATGGCCGCGACCCATAAGGGTGCTCCACACTCCACTAAAACTTGTTCTAATTGTGGGCATACGGGTCACTCTGTCTGTTGCACTACTTGCAACGGTTGGGGGCATGCTGCGAAGGATTGCTTCGTTTGAGGAGGAGCTATGGAGGGTAAGAAGGAGGAAGTGTTGGCTCGCAAACGTGCTGCGCGTGAATCTGCTCCCAAGGGGCCTTCAGCCAAGCCTGGCAAAACCAGCTTCCACCGGGAAACCAGGTGGCGTTCATTACGATGTCAGCGGCCACGCCTACATCCTCGATAGTGAGACTCAGGAGGCCGTCTTCGTTGCCTCTGGTGATGCCCCGTCTCCCACGTCTCAGGAATTCGCCGGTCTGGCTAGCGACACCTTCACCCCTGCCTTCCTCGAGGAACTCTCCTCTGTCGATGACCATGAATTCACTGCTCTACTTGCAGCGTTTGACGGTTTCCAGACCAGTCTGGATTGGCGTGACTGCACCCGCTCGGTCGACTTTGCTGGTCTCACCTACAAGGCACCTAACCAGCGTCAGCGCACCATTGTCGACCCCTCTATCATCCCCTTCTTCCTTGACAGTGGCGCTTCAGTCCACATCAGCAACACTGAGGTGGATTTCTTTAGTCTCCGCCCTATTCCCCCTCGCACTGTCAATGGTGTCGGTGGGTCTTCTATTCAGGCCATCGGCGTTGGTACCCGGCGCCTCGTTGTTGCCAAGGGCATCCATATCACCCTCGACCACATTCTGTTCATTCCCGCCGCTACTGTCCGGCTTATCTCTGTGTCATCCCTCTGTGCCGCCCATCGTTGCGTGGCGTCCTTCGACGCCACTAGTTGTTGGGTTCAAGCGGCGAGTGGTGCTCGTATGCTCTCTGGCACACTTACTTCGCGTCGTCTGTATGCCCTCTCCAGTGGTCAACTCTTGGCCGAACATGCCTATCTTGCGCAGTGTGTCCCTGACCTCCAGTCTTGGCACCGTCGCCTCAGTCATGCCAACTATCGTGCTGTGTACGACCTTGCTCGCTCCGGTAATGCCGTCGGTATGCCCATTGATCTCTCTACCGCCCCTCCCGTTTGTGATGATTGCATCCTTGGCAAACAGACACGGACTAGCGTCCCGAAGGTTCGTGTGGGAGAGAGAGCTGCTCGGAAGTTGGGTATTGTGCATGTTGACCTCATGGAACATCCGGACACTGTATCGGCTGCAGGGAATAAATATGTGATGGATGTCATTGACGATTTTTCGTCCTATGCCTGGGCTATTCCTCTTGCCTCCAAAGGTGATGCTCCCGGTGCTCTTCAAGCTTGGGAGCATGCCCGCGAACTCGAGACTGGGCTGAAGGTTGGTACTTTTCGTTCCGACAATGGTGAACTCAAGTCTTCGTCCATGTGAGAGTGGCTCCTCTCGCGTGGTACGCAACACCAATTCACCGCGCCTCACACTTCTGCTCAGAATGGTCGTGTTGAGCGCCTGCATCGCACACTGATGGGCAAGGCTCGTGCTATGCGTTCCGCTTGTGATGTGCCCGTTAACCGTTGGGACGAGTTTGTTTTGACCGCTTGCTATCTCTCTAACCGCACTCCCGTTTCTTCGCAAGCGGGTCATACCCCTTACGAGCGCTGGTTTGGTCATACACCTGATCTCTCTCATCTTCGCGAGATCGGCTGTTGGGCTTTCGTCCTCATTCAGGCTCACCATAATCCTAAGGTTTACAACCGCTCTGTGGAATGCGTGCTGATCAGGTACTCCCTTGATTCCAAGGCTTATTGCTGTTATCACCGTGCATCTCATAAGGTCCTTGTCTCTTACCATGTCTCTTTTATAGAGTCTCATCACGCTTGCGCTACCCCTCTTCGTCCCAGTGTTGTCCTTAATGGCTCTCCCGATCTTGATGCTAGCCCTCCTCTTGTTCTTGCATCTACTTCACCACCTGTTCCACCTCCCGCACCCCCCGCACCTCCCATGCCTCCTGCACCTCTTGCACCTCGTCGTTCTTCTCGTGTGCCTGTACCGTCTGAGAAATGCTGTGCTGCGGAGGGTAAACCTTTTGTTTCTGCTGCACAACGTGCTATCCTTGATGCATCAGTCATTGCTGAATGCCTACAGGCTCTTCCAGCGGATCCCGCTCTACCTTCCTCGTCTCCCACTGCCGATGTTCCTGACACCCTTGCTGCCACCCTTTCTGCGGACAAACTTGCTCGCCTTGTTGACCTTTTTGCCGCCATGCCCAATCACCTTGCAAATGAGATGTTGGACGATCCCTCTACCTACTCTGAGGCTATGGCATCTCCTCACACAGCTCAATGGACTTCCGCCCTTCAGGAGGAGTTCTCGTCTCTTCGGGATCTCGGTGTGTATAAGCTTGTTCCTCGTTCTACGGTTCCTCCTGGTCGTAAGGTGATGCATGGTCGCCCTGTTTTTACACTCAAACAAGACCATAATGGTGATCCTGCTCGCTTTAAAGCACGTTACGTCTGTAAGGGATACTCTGCTGTCTGGGGTCAGGACTACACGAAAACTTCCGCTCCTACTGCTCGCATGGAGTCCTTCCATGTCCTTGCTCACCTTGGCACTGCGCTTGACTGGGAGATCGACCAAATTTATATCAAAACGGCCTTCCTTCATGGGCTCCTCGATTCTGACAAGGTTTGTTACATGGAGCAGCCGGAAGGGTTTGTCGAACCTGGCTTGGAGGATTACATCTGGGAATTACAGCGGGCGCTATACGGCATGAAACAGGGTGGCTTGGTCTGGAATCGTACCTTGAATCAAGCCATGTTGTCCTGGGGCTTCACTCGTCTGAAGTGTGAACACTGTGTCTACTTTCGCCGCACTGATGCGGGTACCCTCCTCGTCGCTGTTCATGTAGACGATTTCTTCACCATTGGCAGCATGAAAGACATCGTCTCTGCTTTCAAAGCCCAGCTGCGCACGAAGTGGACCATATCCGATCTTGGCGAGGCACGTTTCTGTCTTGGTATTGCCATTGAGCACGACTGAGCCGCACATACCATCCGTCTCTCTCAGTGTGCACTTATCGATCGCATTGTTGCCCAGTTCGGCCTGAAGGATGCTGTCCCAATTTCTACGCCTATGGAGCCAGGGCTACATCTCTCTCAACATCATCACGCACCTTCCACAGACGTGGAACGCGATCTCATGACCTGAACTCCCTATCGCTCTCTGGTTGGCTCTCTCATGTACGTCGCAATTGGCACTAGACCTGACATTGCGTATGCCGTCCAACAACTCTGTAAATTCTTGGACTGCTATGGCACTGCTCACTGGGAAGCCGCTAAGCGTGTTGTTTGCTACCTCAAGGGTGTTACGCACTTGGAGGGTACTCGCGACGTTGCTCTGACTCTTGGTGGCGACCATACTGCTCGTCTGCTTGGGTATACCGATAGCGACCTCGCTGGCTGCCTGTTATGACCAACGTCCCTTAACCTAACTAGTAGGTGTCTGGAGATCGGACCACACCACAGGACTCGTCTGAGAGATGATAAAACAAGGGGGATTGATTGAGAGGGAATGTCTAAGTCTACGATGACGTAAGAACGAAGAGGTTAAGTCTAAGGAGTACTACTGACTACTACCTAGACTATATACTATACTTGGTTCGGAGATATCTGAGTATGAAAGGTGGTGATATATCTATATACGGTCATAACATTGCTCCTAGGGTATAGGGCTTCTTACCAACCAATCAACTACAAGAAAGGGTCCATAGGGGTTAGAGGTATCGGTGATTAAGCAGGGTCTCAGGGTACTGCTTCTGTTCAGGGTGAGCGGAGGTGGAGGACGTGAGAGAGTTCTGTGACAAGAAGTCTCGAGCGGTGATTTAAGGATCTCGATGAGAGGTAGGGTCTGGAGATGTATCGAGTACGATCGGATCTAAGGGTTCTCCAGGGTCTTCGGTTATGAGCATGCTTCTCTATGAGTGGGCGCTTCTGTGATAGGGGTTCAGGGTTCAGCTGTGACTGTGCAACAGGTTCTGATGTAAAGGGTTCAGTGAATGACAGAGGTAACTCTTTAACGTGTCATGTGTGGGAAGTGAAGGTATGCGATGTGAAGATGTGACAGGATATGAGAGTTGGCTCGTAAGGGACTCTCGGTTGTGGTTCGATCATAGAGGCGTGCAGATGCTTATGATGTAGCCGTTGCCTAATTGTAGGACTTCTGAGGATGTGATGAGTGTCGGATGTCTAGGGTTACGGATATAGATGGATGACGTCGATGTAGTATAGATGTGATTGAAGATAGTGATCGTTAATCGGTTATCCATCTTATCTTATCAGGGATCTTATCTAATCTAATCTTTATCGGATAAGGTGACTTAGGGTTTGATATTCGAAATTTAGATGTAGTAGGAGGCATTCGTGACACTGCCCTGACACCCGCCGTTCCGTCAGTGGTTATTGTTGTACTCTTGGAGGAGGCATGATCACCTGGAGCGCTCGTCAGCAAAAGACCGTCTCCCTTTCCACCTGCGAAGCTGAATACGTCGCCACGTCTGAAGCCGCATCCGAACTTACCTGGTTGTGTTCCCTTCTCTCTGAGCTCAACTTTACGCAGCTTTCGGCCACTCCCCTTCTTTGCGACAACAACGGCAGCATCATTCTCACCAAGGACTCATCCTTCCACGCTCGTGTCAAACAAATTGACATCAAATATCATTCCATTCGTCAGAAAGTCGAACTCGGCCAACTTAAGCTGCATTATGTCCAATCTAAAGACAATCTCGCCGACATTTTCACTGAACCACTACCACGAAAAGATTTCGAGCGCATCTGTCAGTTTCTTGGCTTACGGTGAATCAATTGAGGAGGAGTATCGTCCTGCACGCGTCGAGGAGGAGTGTTGGCGCATGTGACACGTACGTGAACGACGCGGCACGGCGCTCGTCGGAGTTGAAGGACAGGAATACGAACCATTATATATATGTTTCTCTTTACTGTACGCCTCTTCCCTCAGTCCGTTACACGAGCTGAGGGTACGCCGTTTATCTCACCTCATCATATACCTAGACACTAACTTTATGCTTAGAGCTAACTATAACGTTGTCTAGGTAGATTATAATATCAGTCCGTTACACGAGCTGAGGAGCTAACTATAACGTTGTCTAGATTGAACACATCCTGATGGCATCGGAAACCTTGAAATCAAACGTAGACGAGATAGTGCAACTAAAGCAATCACTAACAGAAGACCCACAGAACAACCTTTCTCCAGCTTCCTCAGCAGCAACGAGAGCAGAACACGCAGCAGACGCTGTACTGAGCAGCATAGTAGATGTCAAAAACGCTATAGAACTCCTGGCACCATCCCTCAATGCCACCCAGAACAGCATAAACAAAATATCGCAATCCATCACAGACAGCAGACCCTCACCACCCAGCACACAACCAAGAGGCCCGAACTCATACAGCGCAGCAGTTCAACAAGGTAATTCCCCTTCAGCACCAATCTCAGCAGCTCTAGCGCGCGCCGCTATCAAGGATCGTCAGATCCTATTCGACCCAGTCCCAGGACAAGTCCTATTCGCACCAGAAGTAACCCCCGCAGATATCGCATTCGAAATGAAACGCGCCATCTCAGCAGCCCAGACAGAGGACTCGCCGGAAATTCAAATCAAAGCGACAATCAGACTACGCAACAGAGGGTTAATTGTTGAACTCACAACACCAGAGGCAGCCAAGTGGATTCGCACCCCAGAAAATAGGTTGAAAATCACAGGCACCCTCGATACGCCTGCCACCATCAAAGAACGACGCTTTTCAATCATAGTCCCATTCCTACCGGTATCATATGTAATAGAAGACCAAGAATGGTTACGCGTGGTAGAGGAAGAGAACAATACACCCACAGGAGCAATAGAATCGGCCCAATGGATCAAACCAAAGTTATGGAGAGCACCGGATCAAAGTGTGGCTCATGCAATCCTACATTTTACAGACCCTAAAACAGCCAACTCCTCCTTACGAGACAGACTATGTATCGGTCAGGAGAAACTCCACCCCCAAAAAGATAAAAGAGAACCCGTCCATTGCATCCGTTGCCTGCTTTGGGGTCACATTGCAAGAGATTGCAACACTCCTCAAGACGTCTGCGGCACTTGCGGTAAAAACCACTGAACTAACGATTGCAACTCTTATAGGACTCTATATTGTGTCAGCTGCGATTCCAATGAACACGCTAGCTGGAACAGACAATGCCCAGAATTTGAGAATCGTTGCGCAGGAATCGACACTAAGCATCCAGAAAATTCAATGCCTTACTTCCCCACTGATGACGAATGGACTCAGGTCATGCTACCCCCGAAACCAGCCCCATACCGTAAACCTATAACACAACAACCAGCAACTTCACCTCACCCCCCAACGTACCGACAAACAAACCTCCCATTCGAAACTAGACGACCAAACCGCAGCACACACAACAGTGGGAGAGGAGGCCCGTCCCACCGAGGCTTTAGCAGCTTACGACAAATCACTCCCGACACAGCAGTCTCGGGCTCAAACCTAATCCCATTACCCCAGCACAGAAGACATGAAAGGACACCCCCACCACCCGAAACCTCTTCAACGGACACTGCCGCCACCACCGCCACTCCTACCTCCTCAAGCCCTTCAAACCCACGGACCCCCACCCCCTCTAATGTCTGAACAACGTAATAACACGCCAACCCGAATCCGCGTCTGGCAACAAAATCTCAATACCTCCTCCATCGCCCAACACTCCTTACTAAACAGCCCTATAGCACGCGACTGGGTTATCATAGCACTGCAAGAACCGCACATTAACAACATGAAAAACACCATTTCAACCTTGTACTATCACGCTGTGTATCCAACCACTCATTTTTCTAACCCCGAACTTACATCACGCGCAGTCACTCTAGTCTCTAAATCATTCAACACTAACTTCTGGCAACAGATCCCCTTCCCGTCACCAGATGTCGTAGTAATTCAATTACGAGGATCCTTCGGTCAATGCACTATCTTCAACATATACAATGACAGCACACAGACGAAAACTCAAGAAACGATGGCCGCTTTCCTAGACCGCGAAATCCAGCGACTCCGCCCCTCAGCCGAAGACCACATGATATGGTTAGGGGACTTCAACAGACACCACCCAATGTGGGATGAAGACAGGAACACCCAGCTATTCACGAACCGTTACCTGGATGCAGCACAGCCTCTCCTTGACCTCCTCGCCAACTATGGTATGATTATGATGCTCCCCAAAGGTCTCCCAACCCTGCAATCATCAAGCTCAAAAAATTGGACGCGCCCAGATAACATCTTTTGCACTGACCATACAGGTGATTCTTTCATCAGCTGCACCACAAACCCTGCTCTACGGGGTCCTGCAACAGACCATGTACCGATTCTTAGCACCCTCGAACTCGAAGTCCCACAAGTCACAATGGAGACTAAGCACAACTTTAGGGAAACAGATTGGGATGAATTCAATAAACAACTGAAGATCGAGCTGACTATGATCTCTCCCACTCAACCATTAGTAACTAACGATGAATTCCAGAAAGCAGCACTCGACATTACAACAACCATCCAATGAACCATCGAATGTTTGGTCCCCCGATCAAAACCAAATCCTCATTTGAAACGGTGGTGGATGAAGGACCTGACCATAATGTGACGCGAAGTAGCGAAGTTAAGCCACCTATCATAAAGATATCGAAACGAAGCCAGTCACCATAGCCACGAAGAATACTGAATCAAATGAAACCAATATGCCAACACAATCAAGCAAACGAAGAAGGAACATTGGACCAATTGGCTAGAAGAGATAACAGGTAACGACATCTGGACAGCTAACAGTTATTTAACAGCAGCCGCAGGCGACGGAGGACTCTCGAGGATCCCAACGTTAAAATGCCCGTCAAGTACAGCAGAAATGAACAAAGAGAAAAGTGCAGCTCTAGCGCAAGCCTTCTTTCTGCCACCTCCAACCCTCTCCTCCGTACCGACTGAGTACGATTATCCAGAATCAGTGCCGACACCCACACCGATCACGGAAGATCAACTCCAACGCAGCATATTGAAGTTAAGCGCTTACAAAGCTCCAGGCCCAGACGGAATCTGCAACATCATCTTCATCCATTGTACCAAACTACTAACCCCATACCTCCTTCATCTCTTCCGAGCAGCCTTCACCCTCAAAACATATTACAACCCGTGGCGCGACTTCACCACGGTTGTTCTACGCAAACCAGGCAAACCGGACTATTCAGTGATGAAAGCATACCAACCAATAGCACTTCTAAATACTACATGCAAGCTCCTCACAGCTGTAGTAGCAGACCAAATGACTTACCTACTGGAACACTATGACTTACTCCCCAGCACTCACTTCGGCGGACAACCTGGCCGTTCAACCACAGACTCACTCCACTTACTCGAAGCAACCATCAAGGACACCTGGCGACAAGGTAACATAGTATCGGCTCTCTTTCTAGACATCAAAGGTGCATTTCCAAATGCTGTTACTGACCAACTACTGCACAATATGCGCTCAAGGCGCCTCCCAGAATCACTCATTACGTTTACTGAACGACTCCTGACAGGAAGACGAACTCAGCTAAAATTCAATGGCCACCTATCAGAATGGATCCCAATCACAAACGGCATCGGACAAGGGGACCCACTTTCCATGATTCTATATATTATTTATGACTCTGACCTCGTTGATATAGCAATCGGCCATGAGAAAACAGAACGAACTCGCGCCTTCGTGGATGACATGGCATTCATAGCTATAGGCAAATCCTTCCACGAGATGCACTCCACCCTTAAGAACATGCTGGAAAGACTGGGAGGGGGATACGACTGGGCCCACGACCACAACTCAAAATTCGAAACCTCAAAATTTGCCTTAGTAGACTTCTCAATGAATAATGCGAAAGAATGGCCGCCTCTAATCATGCGCGGGACTACCATCACCCCAACCGCCACCCACCACTTCCTAGGTGTCATCTTAGACCAAGCTCTACGATGGAACGCCCATATCACCTATGCTATTGCGAAAGGAACAGCATATGTATTTCAGCTGCGCTGTCTCTCCTCTACCTCCTTAGGAATCCCTCTTTCACTAATGCGTCAACTTTACCTTTCAGTAGCCCTACCCAAGATGTTATACACAGTAGACCTCTGGTTCCGTCCTCTCTTCATCGGCAGCGGCGACACAAAGCAATGAGGTTCAATAGGTATAGCCAAACATCTGGGACGTGTTCAAAGAATCGCCACTCTAAGTATCACCGGTGCCATGCGTACAACAGCAACGGACACCCTAGAAACTCACACAAAACTACTCCCACTTGAACACCACTTACAAAATCTCTGTTACCAGGCAGCCATCTGTCTGGCAGTGCATCCACCATCTCACCCACTCTACAAACCTGTCAGATGAGCAGCGAAGAGATATGTAATGCGCCACCAGTCCTCATTGCACCACCTATATCACGCAACTGAACTTGATGTAGCATCCGTCGAGACCATCACCCATACCAGACGCCCACCCAGCGCCTCCAATCCATACCACACCGCCATAGCCAACTCCAGGGAACAAGCCATCGAAGATCATAACACGAACAACGACGACATCAAAATCTATTGTGACAGATCTGGGATCGACAAGAATATCAGAGCGGCAGCAATCTTATACTGCAGAGGAAGAACCCATCCACATGTATTACGATACCACCTAGGGACGGCAGATGAACACACAGTCTACAAATCTGAAGCGGTAGGACTAACGTTGGCAGCTCAACTCCTTTCAATGGAGGAGGATATCAAGTACCCAGTATCTATATTCGTTGACAATCAAGCATCCATCAGATCTGGTGATCTTTTCTCAACAAAGTCAGGGCACTACTTAATAGATCACTTTCGCAGACTCGTCAAAACGCTGAAGAAAAACAGTAAGGATAGAAACTTCAATGTCACAGTCCGTTGGATCTTGGGACATGACGGAGTAGAGGGGAACGAAGCGGCAGACAAGGAAGCTAAAGAGGCAGCAAAGGGCAGAATCAATAACAGTGCTCGGAGATGTCTACCCCCCTACCTTCGCAAAGGCATCCTCCCCAGCAGTACCTCAGCGCTAAAGCAAGTGCAACGCCACGAATCGTCAGAACGTTGGGCCCGCTCCTGGCAAACAGAAAGCTGTAGAAGGGTGTCCTCTGCAATAATGTCTTGTCGCACGATGTAACAGAATTCAAGGAAGGCCCGAAAACACCGGATGATATCCTGAGGGACATGTCCCTCGATCGCAGGGAGATAGACCTTCATGAGGGCCTTGGAGTCGTCACCGGTCCATTGAGAGAATCCTGCGTCCTTGCGGAAATCGACGAAGTCCTGCGAAAGGCGGAGCTGCAGCAATTCTGAGATGATGAGAAATTAGTTAGAACAAAATTGAGAAACACGCTGAAACTCACCGATGATCGATATCATCCAAAATCGCCTTCGCGCGTGTCTTCCCTGTGCTCTTTTTCGAGATACTTCTCGACCCATGCCACGAGATGGTCTTTAAATGCTCCTTTTATAACTTGATGCAGGATGTCCGGTGCGAGAAGCTGGTGAATGTCGGCGCGAGGGAAGTTGTTGGTGAAAGGCTGAACGTATGTTAAAACGATACCATAAAATGGTAGAAAGACTCACCACTACATCACTGATGACTCCCCATTCCTCCCAAAGTACTCCAGAGTCAACTTTGTCACAAAGGGTATCTACAACTTCCCGCGAACGAAGCCCACCCTCACCGCTGTCCAAATCATCAGGATAAGCAAAACATCTAATGTATTGGTGTTTGTACAGGAGATACCAAATACACAGATGAATTACTTACTTTGCGCACCAATTCTGAACTACACAACCAAGGACAAGTTGCTCAGGATAGTCGGCAATATAAGGACCGAGACCGTACACCACACGTCTAAAATGCCCGTCCCTGAATTGGACAACCTCAGGGACAGACATGGCGGGCTTGAACGATGACAAAATCCGCGACAACGAAGAATGAAACAATTGTTTCTTGAATTTTCGGAAACGCAGATCATCTGAATGTTTTTTTGTCGCTGCAAGACTTTGTTAGTATTGAGAAGCGCTGAGAAAGTAAATACACACTTTTTGGAATGGCCAAAAAGCCGATAACGGCTACAGTGTTACGGTGAGCACGGCAAACATTATTATGAACGTTCCTGATCGAGGCATACAGCGGGTAATAATCATTTTGTCCCGTTGCCACCGAGACTGTGGTTTTGTTGCCTTCCGAGTATTACTGGGACAAATGTTGAACCGTGCGTGGCAGGATCTTTGGCGATCTCATCCTGATGAAGTGTCAGTGAAAGGAATCGTGTTCGTAGCATTGAACTTACTGCTTGGTCCCAGGCCCAATCGCCTGACATCACATTGCGCCATTGGCGAGTTGCGCTTTCACCCTGGCCTTTCCACTCACGATACGGCGCATAATCCATCTCATTTTTGAAGTCGGGATTGCCCAACATGTTGCGGATGATAGTGTGCGGGTTGCGGAACCATGTAGTGTATGTGGCGTCCATCCACGGTGTGAGATCACTAGCTGGATCAGCATCCGCACCATACTTCATCGAAAAACTCTGCCAAGCGACATCTCCAATTGGTGTTTCGTCGATAGTCGAATATAGGTCCCGATGGTCTGCAAAAGGAGGAGCGTCTCCATGTCACGCAAGACCAAGGCCCCACAAGTGCATCAATTTATCGATGTCACCAGCAGACATCTGAACCTTCTTGTACAAAAACTCCACGGTTTCAAACTCCAATCAACTACGGTAAGGCGTCCAGTCACCTGGCTGTTTCAATGTTAAGGGAGGAGGTATGGTATCCATGGGAACGAAATTGCTTGCTGCATCGCATATACGACCTGCTCAAAAATTATTGTTAGAATGTACTGATGATAAAATTGAGCTACATACCGTCAAGTTCAAGGTGATAGTCATGATAGACTTCATCCACGTTCCCACTGACACCCGGGGCCATGTTATCATCTATGGCATCATTGCCATAGTCGTAGTCCATCGTATCCTCGTGGTGATCGGCTGCGCAGAAGTCGACATTCGGAAGCAGCTGCTCCCCATTGTTTGAGTCAGATTCTGCAGGGTGTTGGTGTGCATTCGCAGGCAATTCGAATGAAAAATCATGGAGTGCGTGACGGTGCTGTGTGAGACCTGACCGGTTCTTGAAATAGCGGTTGCAGCCAGTGTGCGGACAAGGTATTAAGTTGACGTTGAATGTCCTGCAGGTTTCGTCCCATTGGTGCAGAAGTCAGAACGGAGTGTGACTATAGGTCAAATGTGAGTGAATAATCAGTGAAACAAGCAAAAAATACACACCAAAGAGACAAGAACACAGTGCACTTGAGGGCTTCGGGGTGCAGGAGGGCTTAGCGACCAGTGTCAAGTTCCAACCGGCACTAAAACAAGCTAAGGGTCAGTAAATAGCAAAGTACATAATGGTGGGCTCACTGCGGTGTATAATAACAACACTCTAAAACAACCCTTCTTCACCACTTCAAGTTTGCGTCCGCCCCAAGAGTCCACCTGTCCTGCTCACCAGCTCTCTTCCTCATTCCTGCCGCTGACCATGGTCTCTACACGTCCATCCAATGCTTCAAAAAAGATCGCTCAGGTTGTCATAGACACGCAGCAAAACAGACGAACCTCAGCCCAGGTACAAGAGGACAACGCTCATCTCCAAAGGGAAAAGCAAGAGCAGGAGGCAAAGACCCACAAGGGCATTGCCAAAGTTGCAGCTGTTCAGGATAAACTCGCTGTCCAGGAGCAAAAGGCGACCGCGGCGAGAAAACCCCGCCCTCGTCCTGTTGGCAAGACTGCTGCTGCAACCACTGCTACCAAGATGGCACTACCTCCTTCCCAGGCTAAAGCCACAGGACCGAAAAAAGGTGCTGCAGCAAAGGCAGCAGAGGCATAGGATCTGGATGAGGTGGGTGATAGTGGTGAGGCAAACGCGCAGAAAAAGCGGAAGTGAGTGCAGAAGACAACTCACCGTGATGCTGTTGGGGCTGTTCGTGGTGCCGCAGTATCAGCCAATACTGATAAGAATAACGATGTCACTGATGGGATCATGATGTTGAGTTCACGTGCATCAGATGCTGGCCCGAAAGGGAATACAGCAATGTACGTACCTTGACATTATACCACGATGTTGCTGCTGACTGAACCGACTCTTTTTTACTGGAACTTGCTGAATGATTTGACCAGTGGCTTGAAGGATGTGGCCTACAAGGGCTCAGTCTTGGTGTGGGCACACGGAGTTAAGAATCTGAAACAAGCATGTTGTCTCAATTTCCGAGAAGTGAAACACATCCGACCAGTACATCGGGCATCTCAGCACCTACACAGTTCACCAAAGTGACAACGATCAGCAGCGCTACTGCCCCCCCAATAACTCCCGAAAGCTCAGAGATCAACGACGATGCCCACATAGTAGGATCTCTGCTGGATGAGGATGACGAGCCAGAACGATTGGCAGCACATGCCCTCGCGAATATGAAGAAACAGCCAAGTAGTTTGCATACCACATTAGGAGCAGTGGTTCGTGTTTTTTGTTTATTTTTTGTTTCCTTTGTTAACTACTTACTACAGGATGTGGTTGAGGTTCGTGATAGTTCACTGACCCCACCTCCACCTCCGCCTTCACAATATCAGTTCACTCGCTTCAAGTCGCTTTCCTCATCTGTCGCAGGGGACGTTGTCATGGATGACAACGAAGCGGAATCAGAAGATGTCATGGTTGTTGACAGTGTTGAGGCAAGCCCTGTCGTTGCTATGGGAAGCAAACAGGTGACATCGAAGGTACGCACAGTCACTCAAAGCAGTCCACACTGATACGCAACCTGTTTCACAGACCAATGTCGATGTATTCGATGATTTGGATGTCCCGCCCAAGAAGCGTGTCAAGAAGGAGCCAATAGACGCCCCAGAGAAGAAGGCAACCGCTGTGGAGAAGAAAGTCACCACCGGAGAAGTCTTAAGAGTAAAGTACAAGAACAGCGATCTTCCTGCTGGTTGCCAGGACGGTAATGCATGGTGCGGCTTACTTATTCCTACTATCGCTCATGCCGCTGGTGGGGATGATGTCCATCCATGGCTCGTCGAGGATGATGCGCTGATTCTGATCCTCACGAAGGCTTGGGAGACTGTCTACGCGAAAAACCTGACACTCATTGATCACTCGATTGTCCCAGGAGACGCTGTCTATTACATGGTAAGTCTCACCAATACAGCGTGTTTGTAGCTGACACTCTATCTAATGTAGGCTAAGCAACACTTGAGTGAATGGCGCGGTGGATTTGGTTCCGCTGCCGTCATGATGATCACGAGTCTCATGGCAGCTGACCCGCTCTATGAATCTGAGGATAACCGTGTTGGATTTGCAGATTTTTGGCTTGCAGACAACAAGTTTCTCTTTGGGGATGTTGACTCCGACAACAAGAAGGTATGTGTCATCGTTTGCTGTGATTTTTGCTGACGTCTATGTGTGTCTAGGAATGGTCAGGAATGTGGCAGTTGACATTTGTCCTGCAGACTTTCGCAGTGCACCTCAATTACACCCAAGGACATGTACCGGTCCCAGAGCTCAACAGCGAGGAGCCGGTTCTCTGAACTGCACTTTCTCTCTCTGCAGCAGCGGTATATTTTTTGTTGTTGAATTCATATATTCTTCTGATGACTTCAGCAGGTTAAACATGCCCTTGTTCTTCTTGCAAATAAAGAGATGACTTTTGAGATCAAGACCACCACCTCTAAGAGCAAGAAGAAGCCTTTGCGGAAGGGTAAGGCATCAGCTGCAGAAACTGAATGGATCGTTGTCATCAGTGAGAACGAGAGTTTTTCGGAGCCGCTCTGGGGATATGACACTCAAATGTTCTTGACCGCCATCAATCGTGTTCCCGCTGACAAGATGAAAACCATAATTGAACAAGCTCAACAATACATGAAGGCCACGACTCGCGCTGGACGATTGAAGACGGATGGTGTGCTTGCGGACACCCAAAATGAAGACTTTGATGAAGAGTATGCTGACCTCCTCGCTTTCCGCTGAGTGTAATTTTTTATTTTTTTATTTATCATTTACGGTGCTCACTCATTCCTGACAGATGTACATCCCTGGCTCGTGGCTCGTACTCGAATTTCGCCTGCTATCATTCAAGTTGCCCAACTGCCAACTAGTGCTTTTCCTTGTTTCCTTCATATAATGTCTCACCGTCACTCTCACATGCTTGAATTACTATCCTTTTTACACCGGCGCATTGCGCTGCAATTTTAATCGTGCTTTCGTGTTACTTTTCCTCTGCTTGTTTTGCCCTGAACTTGTTTTAATACCCTTCATAATCCCTCTTAGCCACTACTTTGGATCTTACTGAAATCAATGGATTGTGTTTGGCAAACAGCGCTTGATCAAGCAACCCTTAAGTCAAACATAAGAATTTGGATCTAATTTATTTAAGAGATACTGTTCTTAATGATTTCTGGCTTATTTGTTCTTGATCCATTGTGAGTACGTGCTCAGCCATCATTAAGTCATCATTAAGTAATGTGTTGATTTCCTGATGAAGAGGACCATTCCTGTTGGTGAATGTGAAGTGAATGGCTGGGAAGATCATAGCATCAGGAAAAGTGCACTCTGCTTAATCAGCTTAATGCACTTAACCAAAAATCATTTTCACTCTCACACATTATTCACCAGGCATATCTTATGTTTTTTTAGTATAGACTACAACAAAACATATATGTTAATATAACTCAACAGTTTTTTTCTGAATATGTTACAGCTGTTACCAAGTATAATGAGATTAGTCTTTTTTTTTTCGGAGGCACGGATTCCAAATTGGATTAGGAAATATACCTTGTTCTTGTCATTCCTCATGATAACAACATATCCTAGCCATGGCCAATCATAAAATCAGTGCTGATCTCACATCAGCAAACCCAGGGTCCTCTGTACAACCCTGGACAGTGCTGGACAGAGTGTTAAGGCCATGCTCAAAGGAGGACTGGATCCGAGGGGCTTGGCTTCAGCTTGTGCGCTGCGCCCCTTACCCGAGTACGTGCCCCTAATTTCAGGGGGTCCAGTAGTACCAAGTCCGGTGGGATGTAACCCAGTAGTACCGAAGAACGCAAATTAAAGAGTAGACTGCTTAAGGCCGGAGCCGGTAGCAGAAAGGGACAGAGGTAGACTACCTGAAGGTAGAGCCGGTAATAGGAATAGACTTAGGGGTCAACCCTTAGCCTAGTGTCGGAGTTTGACAAGAGTTGGAGAACTCAAGTCCGGAGAGGCAGGAATGAGCAGAACTATGTTTAATATTCGAACTGAGGTATCTACAACAAGTACAAGAGTTTATATACTATAGGTATAGCTAAGGATCAGTAATCCGGAGTTCAGAGGCAGTGAGGAAAGCATATGGTGAGTACATTAGTAAGTCCGAACGGATCAAGTAAGTAAAACGGATCATAAAGAAATGAACTCGGAGATGAGACGGGTACCGGAGATCAATAAGCAGGCGGATATCAACACGAGCCGGAGGGCCGGAAATAAGGGGGATTCTAGATTTGGGTTAGGTCCAGTGGAGCGGACCTGTCCGGAGTTCAGGTCTGGCGGTCCGGAGGAAGCGCGCTGATGGAAGTAGTTTGTGGATGTCGGAGATATGGGATATGACACAGAGCCACAGAGCCCACAGACAGGGTTCTCTCTGTACAGTGCAGTATGATACTGTACAGAGCTGCACAGAGCTGCATGGAACATTAGGTACACTGAGCAATACAATACAGAGCATTGGGTAGGCCAGACAGGAATACCACAGAATACTCACAGCATCACAACAGAAAGTGCACAGTAATTGAAACCAAACAAATCATCATTGTGTCATACTACAAATAGGTATCCTATGAAAATGCTAAAACATGATCAGTCTAGTTGGAGCTTCAAGCCCAAATCATGGCGCCTGTTTGGATCATCACAAGTCAGGATTCTGCATAGCTGTCAACAAATAATACAAATTTTAAAGAAGGTTGACAATACCCTGCAGTACAAGCCCATTTCTTTTGGGCAGCCTGGCATTTCTTTGCATGATAGTGGTCCTTCTTTACATCACCATAGAGCTTTATGACATTGTCATAGATTGGTTGATGTAACTCAGCCACAAATTTCATTTGCTTGTAGGTACCAGTCTTGTATTTGTCAATAGCAGCAGCAAGCTAGTTAGAGATGAATGAGAAAAGACAATTATCCCAAGCCTGAGATCACATACTGCAGTTGCCACAAGTGCGACAGCACCTTTGGGGACAGCATCAGCGAACAAGTCTGGAAATGTCTTCACAAGTGCATTCTTGCCCTGGTAAAAATAGGACATATAGAAGCTGCCCAGGGCTTCATTTGCAAGATTATTGGTCCTGTCCTAATACACACTGCATGAGTCAGTAAGTGCATGGCTGGTTCTCATTAACCTACCTGTGCATCCACTCCATCCCATAGGAAAGTATCATCCTGCAACAATGTTTTGATGTTATCACATACCTCCCACTCATAGTCATTCTTGTTATCAACATCGGGTGGAAGAATTTTGTAATGGGCTAGAACAATTGGATGTGCAACCTTTTTCATCTTGGAATGCATAGTAGTACAATTGTCCCATAGCTAAAATAATTGTTAGCATTATCCGACAGAATAAGAACAAAAATACCAGGACTGCCATATCCAATTTGTATTCATCCCAGTATCCATTGTCAATGCCAACACCTTGGGATCCAAAGTCTTCGAGTGTTTCTAAGAGATATTCAATGCCCTTGGTTTAGAGAAAATCATTGCACTTTGATGCCATGCCAGTGAGCAAGCCTAGGCATGATTTCTTCTTCGCAGCCTCTAGTATGTCCTTCCAAAAAGGAGGATAGAAGTAAATATTCTGTGCAGTTGCTTTGACTGTCCACATTATCTTGTGTGGTACTACAACCTTCTCTTCAGAAGAAGATCCAGCTGAATCTTGAGTAGTAGTGCATTAATGTAAAGTTTCAAGCTTATCTAGGTCAGGCATACAAGGGCAACAGTTCTTTGCGTGATTATCTTGGAAGACATCTTGGGCATTGCATGAGTTGTTGGCAGCTCATGAGTGTCCAGGAGTGGCTTCATCTGCATAAGGCAAGCAGGCAAGTTCAGTAGCATGATGGACACAGGCATGGGATATCTTATTATCACTGCTATCTTTCAAGGTGTCATGATCTTGGCTGGGGTTGTCAACAGAACTTCTACCATCATCCTGGTCCACCTCTGCACTACCAACATCCTGGTCTACCCCTGCATTATCAACATCAACACCCTGGTCCACCTCTGCACTATCAGTATCATTGTTGTGATCCAGCATCTGAGTTGTCTAGATCAGAACTGTTAGCGTCCACATTATGATCTCATCTAGTATCTGACTTGGAATGAGAACACAGATTGTTGTGTTTCCGCAAATGGGCACCAGTGAGGGTGCATTTGGGGGTGTTAGGCTGGGAGGATCCTGATAGTGTAACATTGAACCTAGAGGGAGCACCAATAAAATTGCATTTGGAGGTCACAGGTGGAGGTGGGACAAAGCCAAACCTTGAGTCAGCACTACGAGAATGTAAAATGGGCATGTCCTCAGCAACACGCCTTTCATCCTGTGGTAAGCTGGAGCTTGAAAGATACTGTTCAGTCTTCTCATTGCGTGATTTCCCTGGTTTTGTGTTCTTGTTGCCTAATGTTGCCTTGATTGGTCTTGCCCTTGGTTTGGGTTTGGGTGCCTCTGGCACCATGACATTTACTGGTTGGCTATCTATCATGTCCTGAGTGGGGTTTTTCTTCACTGGATGCTGTCTTTTCATCTGTGAGGACTTGAGCTTTTGAAGTTGGCTGAGGCATCCACCTTGACCAATGTTACTTCGCTTAGAACAACAGAAGTCTTCTGCAGTGCTACATATCAGTTTTGTTATATAGAAATGAGTGTACTCACCAAGATCAGGTACTACAGTCTTGTGTTTGCCCTCCATTGAATATTGAACATGAATCCAAAGACAAGAAGTATAAATTTTCATGTACTAGTAAGTACTACATATTTGAAACTCTGCAAATGGTAGTGCAGAACATGGTGCTAGGGTAGGTATGACAAAACAAAATGATGAAACAGTGGTGAGCAGTGAAACATATACATCTACAGAGAAAGCATGAAATTTGAGGCCAAGTTTCATCCCCCTCACCAAGACCTAGACATCTGAATAATCACTCAGTCTAGAGAAAGACTTGGTTCCAGGGGCTGGTTGAGGGTTTGGTGTTCTCTGGGTTGTCTGCCTGGACATGTCCAAGGGATAATGCTCTCCTGATTGAGGGCCTGGTACTCCTGTCCACGGTAGGATTGTCCACATGATAATGTTTTGTGCCAGAGAATTGGTGATAGTACCAATCACAATAGCAGAAGTGGGCAGTTTGATAAATGGCAACTGACATGGAGGAACTGTCAAGCTCCCAATTGAATGTGAGTACACTGGGAGTGAGGAGATGCCAATTATCTATGGTGGATTTGATGGTGTCAAGGGTGCTGCTCATCATGACTTTTACACGATCCAAACCATGATTCAATGCATTGGTCACATTAACCATGTCAATATTTGGAAATAGTGTCTGCAAAGATACTACTCATCAGCATACTAATATTCTTATTATTGCAACATTAGACTCACACCGTGCATCATGGGAGCAGCAGTTAAATCAATACGCTGATTCGCAGACTTCACCCACACAAAATATTCAACAGACTCGATGTCAATCCACTCATGCCCCATTGCTACTACTGGCCCAAATGACTTGTTGGCAGTGCATTCAGGAGCAAAGTCACTGTAAGTCCATGTCAATCCCTCTTCATGTGTCTGGTTCCAAGTAACAGAGTTTGCTGTGGGGGAGACATTTTTCTTTTTTTCTTTGACCAAGATCATAAGAATGAGGAGGAGCTCTTCATGCAATAGAAGAACATCCTCCATTTTTGTCATGATGGCAACCTGAGACTAAGTGAATCTGGATTCAACCATCCAGAGAAGTTGAGTCTCAGCAGCTATCACCGTTGTAGGTGTCATGGTCACCTGCATGTCAGGTATAGTGAAGATGTGTTTGGAGTACATCCAACTATTGGATGAGACACAGGTCTTCAAGAGAATTCAGTTGTACTGAATGCTGTGAAGAGCATGTGAGATGGTAAATGACATCTTGCTCGTGGTTTATTTGTGGACAGGGTGTGGAGAATATATGATGAGAATCATCCTGTGAGGCCAATATGACATCCTACAACATTGACATAAGACAATGTTTATACGAATAAATACATTATATATGATGCACTTTGTGTAATAGTTAGAAAATGTGAGAGCATCCATGTACTCCAAAACATTCACATGGTCGTCAGCAAAGACATTGATAAAACATACAGATTCCACCCAGACCTGCTGAAGAGCATCTAAGAGTTGCTCATGGTACCCATCTAGTAGTGAACTGTGAGAAACAACAATATCTTAGTTGATCAGCACCCTTACCTGGTTTTGCAGTGATAACATGTGTGATACCCAAAACCTGATCATGTTGCATGACTGCAGTGTCAGTTTGGGGCTTGGTGGTTGCTACAGTTTCGGTCTCTGGCACCACTGCTGTGGTATTTGATGATTTGCCTGTGTAAAGTAAGCAATCTATGCTGAGATTAAGTGATTTGTCAGCATACAAGTTACATCTGCAGAACACAGGGTCTCTGTCTTAGGGCCACATTGTCTTGATCTGTTAGATATCCATGAAGATGTCATGGATGACACTGGCATCCCTGAAGTCATTGGTTTGTTTTTCATATCAGGTGTGGGTGTTTTGCCTCTGGAGTTGCAAGTATAGTAGTATGCACCTCCAACAAAGTCTTCAAAGACCACAGCCATTATAGATTGTGGTAGGAACAAAGCAACTAGACTGATGTGCTAGCCTACATAGTTTGGGCGCTGTGCCGCATTGACTCTCACGATGGGCTAAAAACAAGGGCCAATGAAAAAAACCACCAATCTAGTTAATACCCCTATATGTCTAAAGATAGCTTAGCATTTATCTACCAGTCACATGAAGTGCAAAGAAAAGCTCTTTATTCCGGAATTTATTCAGGTAAAACTCTGGTGTGGTTCATGCTGCTTTGCATTGTCAGTTGTGGATTGGCTTTTTGACCAAAACATGGGATGAGATGGACGGGCGCCACAATCTGAGTAATCAGGATGACATCACCAATTTGGTCATTACTTGCTCATTGAGCATGCCTGAGGATATACATACCTGTAGATTTATCAAGAATGACAACATCTAAATGTTCAACATATGCAAGATATGTTTCAGAGTATGAGAGCATTGTGATGGGATGAAAAATTAAGCAAAGGTGAGCAACAAAGTGTCCTGTGTTTGTCAACATCAGTAGTGTGACAGTATAGGCATAAAAACATACCATCCAGTCCACTTTTTGGCTACTTGTGTGTGTTGCTTGTACTAATGATGACAGAGTCATATCAGCTGTATGGCCAGGCATTGGAGGGTGGTTGAATATGTAGTGCTTGTGAGGGCTCAAGCTGTTCAGGGTCGTGAAAAGATTTTGATTGTGTCTATATCTTGCACCATACTTAAATGCATTCAAAGGGGAGAGGGCAGCCAGGGTGGGCACAGCACCTGTCACCAACAGCGAAATGATCAACATGGGCATCAACCTGGTCGAGATGATTGGAGACTGCGGGATGAAGGTCAGGAAGAGAGAATTTTTGGCAGCCTTATCCACTGTCATTTTGTGAGGGTGGGGTCATGGCTGAGATGACAAGTGTTAATTGAGGTAGAGAATGTTCAATAGGGATAGGGAGCTTGAGGATGGACACCATTAATGAGGTTGCACATGCAAGCAAAGTAGTCCTTGACAAAATGCTGGGTGAGACCACCCTCATTGTCTTTGTCACTTTTGTGGCCTTCATGGTCCTCCTGTACATGCATCTGGAGTGCGAGGTCAAAGCGCTCCACCTTATCGCAATGATTGAGGTAGTGACACACTTGCATGTCATAGTCATGATTGTTCCTTGCCTACAATGGCTTCTTCACAACCCTGATGTGCACATGTTCAGTGGGGTCTGCAGACCACTGCATGACAGCACCATGTGAATAAATACTGGGCACTACCCCCTGCAGCAACTTGAGCTTTGAAATTGTCCATGGCTTATCCCCACCCCATTTCCCCCACCGAGCACCAGCATCAACAATAGACTGTTTGAGCTGATGAAAGACTTTAAGACAGCAGTCTAAATCTATCACTTGCTTGTTGGTGAAATGTGGAGCTTGAGCAAGGTATCTAAACTCCATGAGGGCACAAATAGGTCAGCAGGGGCAGCACCAGCAATCATGCCAATGATATAGCATTGAATATTGCAATGGTCTCATCCTGTGGCTTGCTTCAAAGTGGAGATTCTCTCCTTGAATGCATGGTAACCGGTGTACACCTGGAGCAGTGCAAAATGAAAATCAATTTCTTGTGAGCCAACCACTGTTGTACACCAGAGATGGTCATGGTCCCAGAACATCTTATGGACATGGTGAAGTGGTTCCGGAGTAAGGAATGAGGAAGGATTTGTGGCAAGCCAATTCCTCCAGAATGACAAGTTGACACCATTTAGATTATAGTGCTTACATGCCTCAAAGAACACAATAAGATTGGATAGCGAGATAAATGTAATAATTGCTGCAATGTTGGCAAGGGTTGATGATCCATCATAAGGAGGGTGTCAGATTGGGTCTCCAAAGTCTCCACAGGTAGCCATAGTGACAGGTGATGAGTTCATAGTGGTGCATGTAATTGCAAGCTCCTCTGGAGTATCTGCAATATAAGCAATGAGAGGGGTGAAGCAATACCTGCTAAACCCCTGTGGATTACTCATCATAACACCAAGACAGGCAGCTTGCTTCAACAGCTCAACAATGAGGTTGATACATTAGTGAAGTAAGCAGTCTGTGAGAACCCCATGCATGCACTTGTTCTTGTGCACAAACTTTGAAACAGGAAGCAGAGCAAGTGGGATATACGCATGTAAGAAGCCTTTGGCTTACACACCAGGATTGATATTGGTGAGACTAACAAGAAGTGGATGTGCGTAATGGTTACCAGCAATGTTGCTGACCTTGGTCTTGTCTGAGGAGAGGACTACACCAAGAAGGGATGTACCTTCAGATAGGTCTTTCTGTGGTCTTTTTAGCTATGCAGAACAAGGAATTGAGACATGAGACCTTACCTGAAGGTTCCAAGCATGGTCACCTGTCATAAAACCATGATAAACTCAAACAGCATGTTCAGCAGACTTGTAAACCTTGCGCAGGATAAAATAAAAGCTGGTGGACAACAGTGTGTGACTGAGAAGTGACTACAAGCACTCAATTGCATCCCAATAAAATATTTGAAGGATCTTTATCATTGGAAACTCAGTAGTGACCCTTTGATACTTCCATTGAGGGGAAGCTGGGAGCAATTCAGCATATCCTTAGAGTTCTCTCAAAGAGCAAAATGACAATGGGAGCATTTTGGTCTGAACATAAGTTTAGACCAAGTGATTTAGAGGACAGATGGACTCACAAATTCGAGATTAAGATACTCATCAATATCAGCCATGCTAAGATCAGACTGAAGAATAAATGATGGTGTTTCCCAGTCCAGTTTGCTAGCAAAAGGGAAGTATTGGTTTTGCTCCCTCTCTGCAGCATATTCATTCTCACTGAATTGATCCATGAAAGTCTTTCCAACATCTCATGTCTTGCCTGCACTATCATAAACCTCCACTTCTTCACTGTGATCTGCCTGTGAAACTGAAGACCTATACTCTGCTTCAGTGTGTGCATCAACTCCATGGTCCATATACTCTGGGTCAAAGGTCAAATACATATCTTTGTGGAGAGCAAATTGAGGACTTGGAATCCATGCTGGTCTTGAGATACAAACCAGGTTACCATCCCACTTGTAACAGCGGGAAGAAGGCCAATTCAGATGTTGCAGAAAATTTATTCTTAAAACACTTGCTGCAGGATGGGCAACACATATTGAAGATGTGAAGTCATTGAACTCAATTTGGATCAAATATTGTTTCAGCAATTTCCAGCATGACATGAACTGTAACTATGATGTTGAAGTGTCATTCAAGCTATGTCTCACCATCCCAATCATCTCATTCCTCTTCAATATTTAGAGGCCAACAAATGTCAGGTCCTATGACTCCTTCTGTATATTTAGACTCCAACATTCCAGACAATACATCTGAATGCTCAGAAGTATATAATATGGTGAGTTATGAGCTTGATTCTAACACTTGCCTTAAATCAGTTTTATCTACAGTACATATGCCACTCACATGATCAATTTTATGCTCACACTGCACCAATGTCAGAGACTTCAGAGGAAGCATTATGCCTGCTTGAGATGGCACAAGCTGATCTCAAAGTTCAATGTCTTGAGAAGGACCTTGCTGAGCAACTTCTTCATCAATTTCACATGTGAAAACACCACCTACTACTTTGAGCACAGAAGGCAAAGAGAAATTTTGGAGATGCAGAATATAATGTAGGGTGCACACGTGCTCTCATGGTGAGGTGTGGATTTGTCTGCTCAGAGCAGTCACTTTGATCTCCTTGTTCAAAATCCACCATCAAATCATGTAAGCAAATTTGTTCTGAAAATCAGTATGCAGTCGCTGATGAGTATGAGCAATTAGAATCTCTGTCTGTTTGACACCAAATTAGCGATCATAGCCTTATACTGTGTAAATGATTGTCAATACATATATGCATTCACACAATATGTTACGCTAAGTGTTGCCACTCAACGTAAGGTGACTTGGATGGGTCTTCTTCACGTCACCCGCAAGGTGATGGTCATGTGAAGCGTTGACACTAGTCCTAAGAGGGACTATCGTGTGTCAAGAGATGTCTGGCGATGGCAATCGTTCAGACGTCCTAGTCAACAGGGGTCTCAAGAGTATTGACTCGAGAGACAGTGATTCCAAGTACGATGAGGGCGATCTCAGGGATGAGAAGGCTTCTGTCTCAAGATAGACTCAGAGAGGAATCCAGGTATCGGTTAGAAACCAAGTAGATTAAAGTTAGAGAATACAAGCTCTATCTACAGGGGTTTATATATTGTACAACTACAGAGTTCAGGGGAGGTCAACAGACCAGGGTACAGGGTGTAGTGAGTCAGAGATAAGGAGCTACTGGTCAGGCAGTAGTATCATGACAGACTGCCAGCGCAGTAAGGTCATCTGGTGATATAAGTATAGTAAGGGGTTGAGCCCGCGATAAAGGAAGTCCACAACGTGGCAGTTACGATCAAGGGATGAAACAAAGGGGAAACGTATCTCTATGTTTCAGGTGCTCTGATCTGCAGAGGCTTATCCTGGATCCGGTCCTGGATCAGTCTAGGTGCAGACGCTAAGTCCGGGTGGTGTGACGACGCGTGTTGTGACTGGTGACACGTGATGTGACGAGGGCGATGGGTAAGGTCATGTGATGTGACCGAGACGTGACGGATGTCATGTGATATGACAAGTAACAAGAGTGTCACATGCTGTGATGGTGAATGAAGGAGGAAAATGAATGGGGGCGTATGTTGCTGTAACACAATATATATTTTAGCTATATGTTGAAGTACTTGATTATTGTGATTTGCATATATAATAATACATACAAAAAAAAAGCTGAAGGCTTCATGTAGCGTGAGACTATTGTGTGAACCTGTGTGCATTGTTCCATCAAACACTCGAGCTAAGTTTGACATTTCACCATGATCAACAGATGTATCAGCGATGATCTGAAGAAGGTTGCCATATGCCTTAGAGATTGTGGATGTGACTCTGACAATAAGATCTGTTGTATTACTGCTATCTCACTCTCCACTCTTCATTGTGCTCAACAATGCCAGCACCTAACCAGAGATGTTGCAAAAGCATCTGCAATTGGATGTGACCATCCATGCAAGCTTATTCATATGGACTGCCAATACCTCATCCAACTAGCACATCATAAACCCACCCTCTTCTTAAATGAGTACAATCATCATCTTGCTGAATATTGTCACCTTCCCACATCACTTGCAACCATTCAATGCACTCTGACATGTGGAGGACTGAATGTCAAGCATGTTCAGAAACTCACATCCAAAAGGAATTCCCTTAAGCATGCAGCATTCATCTGTTGCATCTATCAATATCCAGCACACTATTTGATCACTCTCAATGAAGTTTCAAAGGACAACAGGACATATGCACGCATGTGGGGTCAGGCTCATCGTGGCAAGCGTATGGAGAAGCATTACCCATTTGTTCGGAAGGAGCGATTCTCAGTGCTTGGAGCTATGGCATTGGATGAGGGCTTTATTGCAACACAAGTGGTCAAAGGGAGCTTCACACATGAACTTTTTTTATAGTTTTTGCGTGATGATTTGGTGAGTTGTGACCTACTTCAAGTCATGGAAAGCTAAATGTGCTTCAAGCTTCCTCACATGAACCCTTATCATGCACCTTGCAGTGTCATTGTCCTCAATAATGCTACTATTCACCACTCCCAAGAAGTGGTGGACCTAATTGAAGGTTATGGTACGTGATTTCAATTTTTATGTGGCTCCTTTGGTACTAGGCTCAGGCTGACTTGTTTGAAGGATGTCGTGTTGAGTATCTCCCACCTTATTCTCCTGACTTCAACCCTATTGAGCAAGCATGGTCAGTGATCAAAAACCATCTTCATCGCAATGGATTGTCTCATGGATCTAAGGTGGAGCAGTACTATGAATTGTACAAGGCATGTGAGGTGATCACTCCCAAGATGACTTGGGTTTTTTTTCATCATTCTGGTTACATTTGAACATGTGTCAGACAATGTAATACATGTGAGCAAGCAATTGAATATCAGTGTGACTCCTTCCAATATTCCTCAGCATCCCATACTGCTGCAAGTTCTCCAATTGACAATACACACTCCATGCACAGTTAATCATCTGATATCAAGCAAAGGAGATGCAGACCTGTAATTTGATGGCTGTCGAGTTTATTGTAGACTGAGAGTGGAAGATTGTAAAAATTACAGAAGGCTTGAACACTAAGACAAGGTGGGACTTGAGCTGGTCGAGAAGGCTGCTGGACAATAGAAGAAACATCAGGCTGAGGTGCTGGAGTTTGGCAAGCTGTACTGAGGAGCTCTGCAAGGCCAGAAAAGTTGACAGTGATATTCGATGATGGTTTAGTGTCTTGTGTGATTTGATTTCTTCATCATTTAGCCAATGCAAGAATGTCGTTGTCTTCAGAGACTACAGATGGTTCAACCTTAAGTGCTATCGGGAGAGGCGATGTTACACTTGGCCTACCTCTAGGTGAGAAGCAGACAAGCATCATGCTTAAAAATGCATTGTATATGCCAAAAATGGTGTTCACCCTCATTTCCATGAATCATATCACCTCTGCAGGCCTTGCCATCCTTTTTGAAGGCACAATGTGTAAGATCCTCTCAGCCAGGCCCAAGTGCCATATCATAGCTGAAATCCCACAGGTCAAAGGTCTGTACAGTGTCGCAGAATGAAGTCAGCACCATGCCAATGTCACACAGGTAAACTTACCATCAACAAGCTTCATCATATGCTAGGCCATGTCTCCCAGACTGCAGTCCTCTAGGCAGTTAAAAAGGGCCTTGTGGAGGGTGTCGAACTTTGTGGAGGGTGTCGAACTTGATACCACCTCCAAACCCAAGTTCTGCAATGTCTGCACTAAAGCAAAGGCAACACTGTTTTCTTACTTGAGGGTCTTATATAAAGTACATGTAAAATGAAGTGACAATACAACTACACTTTGATAAGACAAAAGTTGCCAGCTCCTCAAGTTCATGGTCAACGGATTTTCTACTTCTCAGTTAATAATGTGGTGTTTGTGGGTGGTTGATGGGTAATTTGATTACCTTTTTTTATTTAAAAAAATATACTGAATGGGTCTGTGATTCCTTTGTGAAGAAATATCTCTTAGGTATGTTTCACCCTAGTAGGTTGTGTCTCAACTTATAAAAGTCTGTTTCATCTTTGTTGTATTTCTCTTGACTTGTGTCTCTCTTCTGGTAAGAGAGAGGGTTCTTATACACGTAAAGCTTAGCTCAGATAACAGTAAACAGTTATTATATAGTCAACCCCTGTAAGGTAGTATATAACTTGAAATTCAGTGTGACTTGGTCTTACTTCAAGGCACTATATTGGCCTGCACTTATCTATGTCTTGCCTGATCTTACTCTCATTTAGTGTGATAGGTGTAAAGTGGGAAGTTATATTTCATGGGTGCAAAATGGGCTCCTTTTATACCTTTTTGGAGGCCAGTTTACTAAGCATGATTCGTCACATGGATTGGTAAGAATGTTCTTACAAACCAGTCCATTTGGTGTGTTGAGTTAGCTTGTTTTACTAAGTAGTTTACAAGTACAGTGTGATATTATGAAGCATGATGAGTCAACAACATGAGTCATCACATAGATTGGTAAGAATGTGCTTTCAAACCAAGCCTTTTGGTGAGCTGAGTCATCCTTGTTACTAAGTAGATTATAAATACAGTTGCAAGTCTTTCAAAGCATGACAAATCATCAACAAAACATGATGAGTCAAACTGAATCCTTACAAATCAGATTATTTCCCAGTCACATGACATGCTTACAAACATGTTCTGGCAGCTAGTGAGAAAGTCTGATGGCTGAATGAGTCCTAGAAAAATAGAAACAGAGAGAATGTCACAGAACAAAACAGAAATACATCAAAAATTGAGTCTGAGACAAGAAAGATGAGAGTTCAAGATAATGAATCAAGGAGAAATGGTGTAGAGTCACTTTGTGATAGGGTACAGTACAGTTTATTATACCTTCCTTACCACTCCTTATATACATATGTCATGGTATGAATTGCATACCATACATGACACCAATGATCATCAAGTTTCTTCAATGGGTGAGTGAATTTAAGGTAAGTTGCCTCTAAGTACACCAAATGTCTGGTCTGATAATCTGGAGGTTCTTAATGATGTTCATCATAATATTACTTCATATCTTCAGTGGCATGTGTAAGGGCTAAAGTAGCCTCTTGAGCAAGGCTGCTCATATGCTAGGCAAAGACACTCATGCTCTCAGCTTTAACACTTGTCTGGGGTTCAATATCTTTATGAGGATGATGGTCATAGTTAAGGAAGAATGGAGAGTATCCTGTGGAGGTCTAAGACTTATTATTGTAATTTAACTGGGTGAGAGGCAACCATTCTTCCTAGTCATCTTGGTAATAATTGGTGAATAGATGAAGGTATTGCTCAATATTATGATTGATCTGTTCAGTCTGACCATCAGTCTGTGGATGATATATGGTTGACAGATTGGTTCTAATCCTAAGTAGCCAGTTAAGATCACACATGAAGTTGAAAGTGAACTAAGAGCCCCAATCACTAATGACCTGCTCTAGGACACCAAAGTCTTGCCACACCCAGTCCTGGTACAACCATGCTAACCCTTTGGATGTAAGCTCTCCATTTTCTGGTACAAGATGTATCATCTTAGATAGTTGGTTGACAACAATGAGAATTGTATCCTTTCTCTTGCTCTGGGGTAATTGAATGATGAGATCCGTGGGTGTGAGCTAGGTGCAAGTAACCCAAAGGATTTGGCAGAGAAAGTTTTAATATGCTAATACTTTTTGCAGCCACTCACATAATGAGTTACATCTGCATGAATGCATGACTACTAGTATGTTCACAGAATAAGTTCTATAGTCTTGAAACATCCTGGATGACCTGACACAAGAAGGTTGTGATGATTGTGGATGATACAATCTCAAAGGAATTGATCATTTGGTATATAAACATAATTCTTCCACAATTTCAACCTTTCTTCTTCTTTCCAGTCTTTCTCACCTCTTCAAATCACTTCCCTCACAACTCTCACAACTTTTTTCAACTCTTAAATCTTGAACAAAATATTATTACCTTCCAGTTCTACTTCTACCAGTATCACTCTGAACTATTCTTCTTTTAATGAAACTTGATCCTCATTATCTCCCTCTCCTTTACTGTGGTCTACCTGCCAAGAGAGAGCATTGGGTTTCCTATGGTAATAGCTAGGCTCTGGTGATAATGTGCAGGATGACTGTATCATAACAGGCATGCCCATATACAGAATATGAAGCTATCATGTATCCCCTATATACACTCATAGTCATTTGGCTAATTTATCCTTTCTCTTGCCTACATAGCTTTCTTTCTCTGTGCTAATATCAGGCAGGATCAGCAGGCAGGTCTCAAGGTCTTGGATCTTGCATACTTTCCATTCAGATAGTGACCACTCAATAAATAGCCTCTGTTTCTTCAGCTTAGGCTTCTTCATAGTCCCTTCTGTTTGAGCTTAGCAATGTTCTGATGGAACAGGACCACCTTCACCTATCTAATATACCACATGATAATAATGTTGGTGACTTTTGCAATGCAGACACTCCTGGGGGTCTGCATATGTAGACTATGGGCCACTTGGTAGATGGTAGTGGCAGACAGCTGTTTTGGTCAAACATAGTAGTCAAAGTGCTGGTAAGTAACAGGTATACCACTTCCTGCTTAGGTGAGTTAGTGAATGTGAGGGAGGATGTCTTGTAATCAGACTTTGTAAGACCATTGGAAAAGGATGAAATGGATACATAGTTGAGGATGTAGCATCTGTAGGGCTTGTGAGAAGATGTTGTTATGACTGTTCACAATACCCCAAGGCAAAGCAAAGAATCAACCACACTAGGACTCATCAAGAATAAAGAATATGAATTTAGAGGACACATCTAAGGTTTACTACTAACTACTATCCACTATATATACTACTGAGAACTATACACGAACCAAGGCTGTATAAGGTAACTACAGGTTATTCTATAAAATAATAAGTACTACTATGACATTTCAGTACTCACTCATGTTCAGAAAATAATCAAATTGAAATTCTCCATAACCATGAAACAGCTTTCTAAGCTCTTGCACCATGATGTGGTGATGACAGCCAGTCATGATTTTTTAGCAAAGCTGGAGGAGCATGCCTCTACACAAACTTGCATGAAGAAGCCCAAATCAAACTTGAGTGGAAGAGGCACAGTATATAATATCCCTTGTTATAAAGACCACCAGTCATGAGCTGGTAAGCATTGATGAAACTTACTCCATGTATAGTTAAATTTGGATCCAAGGTATCTACATGAATGAGTTCATGACCTTCTACTCACACCTGAAACCACACTCTTGCAATTACACACCAAGTGTGCCCTCCAACCACAATGTCAGTGGGTCTGCTCAGTGATTATGGTCTAGGGCAACTGGCAAGGAAGGCATCAAAGGAAAGCTTGCTCTCATCCAGGAATAAATGGTCCCATGCTCTACTACAGAGACCAAGTGCACTGTAGGGTTTTAGTTCATTGACAATGGCCATAATAAACATCAAAATGTTTAGATATGTCCTTACCACATCCTTGAGTTTCTGGAGTAGCTTAGCTCTGGGCTGCAATAGAGCAACTTCTCCAATGACAGGAACAATTATAATAGGGAGATCACTAACAGTGGTGATGATATAGGTAAAATCAGGAGTGAATTTCAATGGTTTTACCTTCATCTTTAAGTTGTTATGCAATGAAGATTCCAAAAACCTGTCAGTGAATAGACTCTACAGAATATTATCTACATACTCCAAGCCTAGGCTGATAATTTTTATGACAGCTTCATGAAGATGGAAGGCCATCTTGATAGTGAGTATGAGAGTGTTGCAGTTGTACACCAATCTAGATGTATTATATGTATTAATTATCCTAAGTACCTAAATTGAGCTAGAAAGTGTTCTGTTGTGAAACAACTTACTAGAAATGAGTAGGAAGAATATCTGAGCCTCATGGGTGTAAGTATGGGAATATATTCCATAGGAGGAGCTTGATAAAGGCATGAAGAGGATAGGACTGGTCTTCAGTAATATCTGGAGGTGCCAGCTAAATGTGGAGAAGAAAGTGAACAAGGAGAGAAAGTAGTATGAATAGAATATACATGAGGAAACCACAGAAAGTGAAAGTAAGTGCACTGGACAAAGAGGGCTGGGTTAACTAGATTGTGGTCTTAGAATGAGTAGTCTTTTCTGAAGCTCTTTTCTTGGGCTGCAGTCCATCTGAGTGAGGCTGAATGCAAAACAAGACATTTCTCAATAAACATCAGCAATCCTCACTGTCACAGTAGTACAAGACTGAGTAATCAAAGAGACATGTTGCATGTGACCTCACATTTATAAGCAAGGTGATGTAAGAGCTTGCAAGTCTAAATGCAAGAGGTGGAAGATACAAATCTCAAGGTAGACAAAGTACTCTGAATCCATCTATGGTGCAAGCTTGAAGCAGGTCAAGGCTGTTAACATTCACCAATAAGAATCTTCACATGCTTGGAAGAACTTGAATAACAATGAACATCTAAGTTGCTTCCGCTATCATACTTAGCCTTACATATATGACAGAAATTGCCCTTTTGCAGACTTGCCCCTCTCATTCCCTTTTAGTTAGTGTTACTCACACTACTATATGTAAAAGAATATTTTATGGATGCCTGCCTGCTCATCCCAGAGATCCTGGAACATATTTTCTATGACATTTATCCTTCCAGCATGGACAGTGGTCCACAAAATTCCTGGGACCACTCCTACCAACAAGAAGTCACATGACATTCTCTGGCTGCTCTTTGTTGTGTCTGCTGTTCCTTCAATGATATAGCTTTGGATGTGCTACGAACCTAGCTCAAGAATTTGGAACCACTCTTCACTTGTCTTCCACAAGATCTATGGGCTATGACTAACAACAAAAAGATGGATCACCTCCTGGGTCCTAACCTCATCTATCTGTATCTCAGGCTGGTGTATGTGAGACACGTCCCACATTCAAGACTGCTAGATCAGCAGGATCAATGTCAATGGGAGGTTGTCCAACAGATCCTTGAGATGCATGTGACCCCAGCCTGATGGGAGGGGTATCCGGTGGATCTGATGAGGATGTTGTGGCAGCATCTAGTGCTGTGATCATATGTGAGACACTTGTAGTGATGACCTGCTGCTCAGCGGGAGGCAGAATCTGTAAATGCTTGTAGGAATTTAGCATAAAGTTAGAAATACATTCCCTGCATGATAAGATACCTGGGAGATTGAATCCAAGAATTACAAGCAAAGTCATTTCTGCTCCATCAAACGAGCAGCATCTCCAAGCTGAGTGTGTAGAGCAACATGAACATGCTTCCCAAGAGTTAAGAAGGACTGGAATGTGTTTTGCACAACAATAGAGATGTGGTTAAGGTTATCAGCCATTAGATTTAGCGGTCTCTACTAGTACATTGAAAGTTAGCAAATGGTATATATACATATGATCAGACAAGAGGATCCACCAAACTCCCATTACATGCCTGTAGGCATTCCATCCTAAGAACGGAAATGTGTGGTCAGGAAAATGCCCTCCGAAACGGATTGATCCTCACCTCCACAATACAGATATCAAGTTCCTCTCCTGATTCATCCACTGTTATTTTGAAACATGCTGTATCCAATCTTGAATCATGTTCATTACATGCAGCACAATCTAGCCCCAAGGGTAAGAGCAGTGAGGTATGTAACAATTGTCATAGATGCACCTGTACCGTCAAAATACAATGTGCACCTCTAAAACAGAGATGAAATCATTGTCGTGCGCAAGATCCTGGAGACCGAACAAAGACTAGATGTATTGCTTATCATAAGGTTTCCAAGGAGGGCATCAATTACCAGGGTGGCACACTTGAGTTGCTTAGAGCATGTGGGGTCTTGTCACGAATGCCTCCTACTGCATCTAAAATTTGATTATCAAACCCTAAGTCACCATATCCGATAAGATTAGATTAGATAAGATCCCTGATAAGATAAGATGGATAACCGATTAACGATCACTATCTTCAATCACATCTATACTAGTCAACGTCATCCATCTACCCATATCCATAACCCTAGACATCCGACACTCATCACATCCTTCAAAGTCCTACGATTAGGCAACGGGCTACATCATATGCATCTGCACGCCTCTATGATCGAACCACAAACCGAGAGTCCCTTACGAGCCGTCTCTCACGTCATCATCCTTTTACGTCGCACACCTACAAACGATCACACATGACATGTTAAGAGTTACCTCTGTCATTCACCGAACCCTTACATTAGAACCTGTTGCACAGTCACAGCTAAACCACGAACCCCTATCACAGAAGCGCCACTCATAGAGAAGCATGCTCATTACCGAAGACCCTGGAGAACCCTTAGATCCGATCGTACTCGATGAATCTCCAGACCCTACCTCCTATCGAGATCCTTAATCACCGCTCGAGACTTCTTGTCACAGAACTCTCTCACGTCCTTCATCTCCATCGACCCTGAATAGAAGCAGCACCCTGAGACCCTGCTTAATCACCGATACCCCTAACCCCTATGGACCCTTTCTTGTAGTTGATTGGTTGGTAAGAAGCCCTATACCCTAGGTGCAATGTTATGACCGTATATAGATATATCACCACCTTTCATAACTCAGATATCTCCGACTCAATAGTAGTATATAGTCTAGGTAGTAGTCAGTAGAACTCCTTAGACTTAACCTCTTCGTTCTTACGTCATCGTAGACTTAGACGTTCCCTCTCAATTTATCCCCATTGTTGTATCTTCTCTCAGATGAGTCCTGTGGTGTGATTCATCCTCCAGACACCTACTAGTTAGGTTAAGGGACGTTGGTCATAACAGGTCTGCAGCGTTTTGGATAATCCCAGTTCCATAGTGTGGCATGTGTCATGCCTGTTTGCAAGTCAACTTGTATAGGGACTTTTACATATCATTCTCATGACTTACTGCTAGAAGCAATTGCACTGTAGACAAGATCAGGGTATAGAATTTTCATGAGCTGTGTGAGCGCTGGCATATGAGCCCTAACAGAGAGGACAAGGTCTTCAGCATCCTCCTATGTCTGAGGGCTCAGCTACTTGAAGTGCTTCATCTGTGGTGCCTGGACTAAGCAGAGGGTGCTATAGAGAAAGGCACAAGCATCAGTATGGCAAGGAATGGATGGGGAGGGGGAAACTGGTGCTCCCTACTTGGCTTGGAGTGGGATGGGCCAAACCAGCCTTTGTAGGGAGGGAAGGAAGGAATCACCTAAAAAGCAGAAAAAGACACCTAGTTAACCGCTGTCATGCCTTTTTCCCATGGTGGCTGTGCCATAGTGTTCGAACTTCAAAATTGAATCATTTTTTGCAAAAGCAAAAGCACATATGAAAATGAAAGCAAGCAATGCAAAAGTGAACGCACCTCATTTCAAATGAAAGCGAGCCATGCTAAAGCAAATGCACCTTATTTCAAAAGGTAAGAAGGTTTTGTCTGCATTTGTCTGACAAACAAGAGAGATTGAGAGATACTATCAAAATACTGAGAGTGAGAGTTTGGACTTTGAACAGATGACGATAGCAATTTTCCCACTGACTAAGCGCCATCAATTTCCCACAGATTTCAATTGTAGGTGTTTGAACATTTCTGTCCAAGAGAACCCTCTCCACTACGTGGAGTCAGGGATCCGCATTAGGTCCGAGTTTTGGTTGGAGTCAACTTTGGGACTAAAAAGCATGCACTCTCAGGCTAGTTTTTTTCATTACAGTTTGTGGGCATGTAAGGGCATTTTGGTTCTCATACAACATGTCATGGCCAATCTTATCCTCTTTATCCTATCATTTTGAATGCATGCAAGATGCCTCCAAAAAAGCATCATCATTCAACAGTAACTATTGGCAAGAAATTGTCATCCCTCCTGACTGTTCCACTTGTTAACGACATAACTTCGATGAACAAGCTAACCACCCAGGAATTGAACGGTGTGGGTACAACAAACAGAGTAGAGGGATATGATAAACTACTCCAAAGTTGGGTCTTTGCTACCTGCTGCCTCACTTGAGTGACAAGCACGTTCGACCCTATAGGGGATTGCTACTGGGAAGTAGTCTCTGTCTATAATGACCTGATAGGATGAAGATTCGCAAAAGCGGATGAAAAGCGGATGAGGTGGATGAACGTACGGATTCGTCAGATGCGTTGGATGGTGGACTGGACCTGCGGATGCACGTAGGATGCGATTCAAACTCGAAGGAAAGTCATAAAATGTTAGATTGATAGTGGGTATAGGTCACATCGATATTCTGGTAAGGAGAAGGAAAAGCGGGAAAGGTAACCTCATAAGTTTTCCGAAATCTCTACAGTTATAGGGTAGAGTATTTTCTTATACAGACAGCAAGTCTAGACTGTGCCATAAGAAATGCAAAAAACAGTGGAGTGTGAGAGGATATGTCTGTGTTCAGTCAGTAACAGGAAAATGAGCATAACTACGTACCAATGATGTTGAATGGATGTGGACAGGATGGATGTGCGAGCTATAGGAAGAGATCCGAAGGTATCCACAGGTCATCTGAAAAGCGGATGTGCATCGGATGGGTCGGATGAGGGTCGGATGGAACTCGGATGGGGCGGATGAGAGTCAGATGTATGTATGATACATTGGAAAATCAATGGATACGAGCCCAGCGTAGGAATGCTCCCTACAACGGTCTGGTTGTCCAGGAGTCTTCCGATGTTGGTGACAATGACCTTGGCCACCTTATCCCCACAATCTTCAAATCTTTCAATGCCATTGAGCTCATTCCTCCCGCAAACCAACTTCTAGTCCCACTTTCCAAAATCAAATATTATGATGAATACATCAACAAATTATTCTGTGATAAGGCCAAAGAAGAGCTTGTGCCACTGTGGGATGCCTAGGTGAAGCAGTGGAATTGCAAACTCCTGGGGTCCAGTGACCGTGACTTGTGCACTGTCGGTGGAAGGGCCAACAAGAATACTAGGCAAAGAAAAATGGTGTTGGGATCAGACAGGGAGGGGGAGAGCAAGCTGACAGCCGAGGCACTGTTCTCAGCATTTTTTAATGTCCTGACTGTTGCCCTCACACAGGAAGCTCAACTATCTGCTATGCAATTATCCAGCAATCGCATATGGAGTGGGGACCACTCCACTAAGCCAATCAAGGGGGTAAAGATCCCGCACAAACCTGATATCATCATGGCAGAAGACCTGACAAACTCAGGGTGGGCCCACATCAAGGTCATTGCTGAGCTGACGACGAGCACATTCAAGCTATCAGGGCGTGTCGCCAAAATGCTGGATACCAAGGTGTACCTTATCCTCAGGCACCAGCCCTGGAGATGGTTTACGCTCATGCTGTCCATTTTCAACAAGTGCCGTGAGCTTCGTGTCCATACATACGACCACTCTGGTAGTACAATATCTCCTCACTTTCACATCAAGTCGCAAAAGGACTTGTTCCTGTACATTTTCTTGGCTATTGTGTTTGGCAAAGATGATTGCATCGGCTTCGATCAGACAATGATCATTTGGGAGCTCAAGGTCCCCCCTCTGCCAAGTCATTGTTCCTGTATTCCTATGAAGTTACGCTCTCAGAAGAAGAGGCTGAGGTCTCCTACTCCCAACTTGGAGTCAGATGAGACTTTGATTAACCATGATGCCAATGCTATGCACTCCAGTCCGCTCTCCCTTCTTTCCTCTCTTTCCCTGCTTTCCTCGCTTTCATACCTCAGTTCAGAGGAGGCCTGGCCTGATGTCAGGACTGCTCCTGCTCAACTTCCCACAAAAGAGACACTACCCGTCACCGTGGGAACCACCGCCACCCTTCTTGCTGAGTCTTGCGATCCCCTGAGTCAAGAGTTGCTCAGAAAAATCCAGGTCAACGACAACAAGTATGATATTTTGAAGGTCATATTCTCCAGTACTGGTCTCATTGGTCGAGGCACCATCTGCTATCAGGCCAGGAGGGCTTCGGATGGCCTGGAATTCATCATCAAGGACCACTGGGTCCTTGGGAATGTAGATGATGTGGATGTTCTGAACGAGATCATAATGATGGAGGCAATGAAGGATATTCCTGGTGTCCCAAAGCTTGAAGAATATTGCAAGGTTGTGTTGCTGTCCAGCGAAGTTGATAATACACAAAATTACCGTTACTTGCAGTCGGCAAGCTTGGAAGGTACTTGGCGCACACATGTGCACCTGGTCATGAAACCCCAAGGGCGGTGCTTGCAGGAATTTCAGTCGAGGAAGGAGTTTGTTCGGGCAATACATGACATTGTGATCAGTAAGCATCTCAGTCAACATGATTATATTTTTACTGACAGCTTTTCTAGTTCAAAAGAGGGCGGTGCAGGAACAACGGATTTTGCACTGCGATTGCGGTCTTTATAACACTATGATTGAGGACAAAGATGATGGCAGTAGCAATGGTATGCTAATAGACTGGGAGTTCGCTGTACATATCCTCGAAGATGACCATTACCCCTTGGGTGGAACAGTAAGTATCACATCAATTCAGAAATCATCAAGTTCAAGCACCATGATTGACACAAGTTGCAGGGCACAGTTCTGTTTATGTCACGGTTGCTTTTGGGACAGCTTGCTGTCTGGGATAAACTTTCATGAAATTCCTGCCACTTCAAAGAGGCATCAGACTCGCGGGCTATATCAGCTGGGTGTGTCAAACAGGACTTCACGGACGATCTGGAGTCTCTGTTTTACGTCTTTATTTGGATCTGTATCATGTTCAGTGGTCCTCTCGGTATGGAGCGCGAGCTGACGTTAGAAGAAGATTGCCTCCCATATGAATGGAGTCATGTGTCACTCTGCCTTTACCAGAGTGCCAAGGGCATGTACTTCTTGAACATCAGTGAGTCGCTCCAACAGTTTGACCCTTACTTTGCCCCTCTTCTTCCACTTGTGCAGGACTGGACAGACCTCCTACGTCACAATTTCCCATCAACCACCGCTGAAGGGAAAATTACAGAGCACAAGCCCGTAACATTTGACGGTGTCATTGAACTCCTAGACAAACACCTCGCACTCCTTCCAGACAATGAGCTATCCCCTGAGCACTTGTTCAGAAAGATGGTAACAAACAAGAATATCCAGGATGTAGCAAACAGGGCAAACATCATCAAGAACATGTGCAGCTCTTGGGCAGCCATTTCCACTAGTACAAGTCAGAAAAAGTGTGGTCTAAATGACGCATGGACAATTGAACCTGCAAATTCACTAGTGAAGCAGAGCCGCAAGCAGACGTTGGCAGGTGATTCCAAGCCCGAGGTGTTGTTGCAGACTTTGCAGTGGGATTATGGGCAGGAGCAGCAACAACAAGAGAAAACAGTGCAGCATGAACGTGATGAGGGTGAGGTATGTGTGGATTGGTGGAAGGTTGTAGGAGAGCTTGTTCAGGATGACAACACATCAAACATTCTACCATCTCTCTAATGATTCAGATCCCCTTCGTGTCCCTGCACAGCTTTGGCCTCCTTCCCAGTGGTCTTGTGTCTCAAAGTTTCTCTCTCCCTTACTCTCTCCACCTCAGCCTTCAACTGCATCCCGTGTCTTCTACATCCTCATCATCAGTGGTGATGTTGACAGGTGGTTTTTTGAGGGACATCATCCTGATGAACATCATGTCTTCGGTGTTGTCAGGTCTTGGGCCTCTCGGCAGGCATTTACCATGAATGGAATCATTGAAGTTGTCAGTTCATATGCAGTGTCTTCTGAATCCAGAAAGCTTGCTCTCTGTAGGCTCATACACCATTGAAAGGCATCATTTGCCTTGCTCAGTACCGCAGATTCGTCCTGGCTATCTCATCTTGTCCCATGGCCAACTTATTGGTGCTGGAGGCTAGTTTTGTGCATAGAAGGCTCACTGTAAAGATCAGATCACCATATAAAATTCTGGAATGCAGTATGATGATTGTACACAATGAGAGAATACTAAAACAAATTTCTCTGGGGCCACATGCTTGTCAGGATCATCTGCAATAAAAGAAATATGCCCCAGACATGACAATCTATCCAAAGTGTTACATTAATCACCTGCCCACCTCTGTGTGTTGTTGCTGCTTGCCGCCACTTGTACCTCAGTACCACATGTTGTTGCCATGTGTTGCCATGATCATTGTTTCCACTCATTTTCCGCTGCTGTTGTTGTTTGTTGCTCATTGCCGTTTACCATTTACTGTTTGCCACTAGGGCCAAATCCAGTCATTGTCGCTGATTGTTGTTTGCCACTGGGGCTGAAGCCAGTAGTTGTTCATCACTTGCTGCTGGGGCTGAAGCCAGTAATATCATCTCATTCCCCATCATTGTCACACACGCTTGTGATCATCATTTAACACTTATCCCCCATCATCGCTCATCATTGTTGCTGAAACCAAGTAACCCATCATTGTCCTGCTTGCTTACTACATCACATGCCTCACGACTCATTTGTCAAGCTCGATGGAAGTAATTACTTTGAGTGGAAGATGTTGATGGAAGCTACATTGATCTGAAGAGGATTGATGGAATATGTAGATGGCACGAAGACCATGCCACTTGGGAGCCCAAACTTGAAGGCTGTGAAGGATTTCTTGAAGAAGCAAGCCAAAGCCCATGCAGAGATTGTCCTTCATGTTGAAACCTCACAACTCTCTCATGTTCATGACCACAACCCTGCTGTCATATGGACTGCCCTTGAAACTGTTCATCATGCTCACAGATTCACTACCCACCTCATGCTTCACCAAAAGTTCATCATGCTCAAGAAAATTGATGACATGACCATGAAAGCTTGGATTGCACATGTATTCTGTATCACATTCCAGCTAGAGGAGATTGATGTCAGTGTCCCTGACGAAGACCTCATCCTTGTCCTCACTGTTGGCCTCTCTCTGTCTTACGAAAATTTAATTGACACCCTTGACTCTACCCCACCCAATGAACTCACACTTGATTATGTCATTGTCTGCCTCATGAACAAAGAAGCTCACCAGGCCCAGATTGTCAGCAAACCAGATAATAACACCATGCTCTCTCAAGCTCAGCATCATTGAAGATTTCCACTCAAGAACATTACTTGCTTCAAATGTGGAGAGAAGGGACATTATCAACTACATTGCCCAAAGATTACTCAAGTTGCTGGATTCACTGTAGATGATTCTAATCATTGTTAAATCTCTCTTGCTTGTTGACCCCTATCATATCATATCATGAGCTCTACCAATAATTCACTTGATACTGATCAAAACATGGCTTCTCCTAATGGAGAAAATGGAGAAGCATTGCTCCAGCTTCTTGCGCAGCTCATACAAGGACAACAAGACTTTGGACAAGTAGTCATGCAAGTCTTGGCTCAACCTGCACCTGCAGCACAGCCACATCTGGCAGCACCTCCTAAGGTATCAGTTGCAGAACCTGATGCCTATGATAGGAAATATGACACCTTTTATCTGTTTCTGAGTAAACTCTATCTATTATTTTCTGCTAAACCAGGTGTCTATGTTAATGATCAGATGAAAATTGTTACCACCCTATCTTTTATGAAAAAGGGCTTTGCAGGCACTTGGGCCACAAACATGATGAAAGAGTTGAGGGAAGGAGAAATCATGTTTGTGAGTTGGGGAGCATTCAAAAGGAAGTTAAAAGAGGTATTCAACGACCCAAACAAGAAATGGGCTGCTCAGGTCAAGTTGCATGCACTGAAGAAGAGCCCTGGGCAATCAGCAGATGAATATTTTGCAAAGTTTGATCAACTTGCAGCTCTCATGGGGTTCAACAACAAAGCCCTACTTGATGTTTTGCAGCAAAATATTGACAAACTTACCTTCAAAGCAATTTTAGTGGTGCCACAGGTTGACCAAACCTTGCCGGCTTGGAGGGATTATGCAAAGAGGTATGATAGGAACAGAAGGGCAAATGAAAGGAATGAAGGAGGAGATGTAGCAAGTGGAAAGATATTTGGGAAAGGACAAGCAGGGCTGGGATGGATCCAACCTGGAAATATGCCCGTGGGATGCATGGGGGTCAAATGGGCATGGGCATCAATATGGGCAGCAGATACACCTTTCCTGGTCATGACAGAAGAAGAAAAAAAGAGGAAAGACTCACTGTTATGGACCCTCAAGATGCTCTCTTCTAATGATGAGAAGGCATTGAAAACTTTATGCCAATGGGGGAATCATCAGCAGGCCTTGGAGATCACTTCTAATCTATTACATCAACTTCATTAGGTTGAACTTCCTGTGCAGAAGGAAATTCTTCATGAACTAAAATATCCTCAAAACTAATTTTGTTACATCTGTTTATTTATATACTGATTGTTATAGGAGCCTGCAACTGCACAGCAGTCCTTTCTTCACTTGTGTGCCCAACAGCCTGGTGGACAATCCCCATGTTAGAGTGTCTAACTAATACATGGCAAACCATGGTGGGAAATCCAGAATGTGCACTAATTGCAGATTCCATTAGGAAGGGTCTCAAGAATGTTGAGAAGTACTACCAGAAAGCTAGTGACTCAGATGTCTACTTTATCTGCCTGGGTGCATATTGATATTTTTTGCTCAAGTACATTTCTGATTTTGTGATAGTTCTTGACTCCAACTACAAATTAGCAAATGTCGAAAACTGATGGACTGAAGTGAAGGTTGCAAGCAGGAGGGCTCATCCTCAAGCAGTGATAAGTATTATTCAGTTGGAAGCCAACCAGTCCAAAATATCCAATGGAGAAGTGGACCAAGAGTAGTTAAGCATATTTGAGCTTAACCAAAAGGAGCATCAGAGCATGATGATCCTGATGTCGGCTCATGCTCGTCCATCCCACATATCTCATTCCTTGGAGATGACAAGATTTTCTATCTCTATGCTGTTTACTATAAAGTCCCCAGTGCACCATATGAACATCTCAGTTCCTTCTATGAGACTGAGATTATACTTGTTTAATAGTTCATGTACCTCCTGTTCATTGACTCATCACATAATATTTGACCTTAAGTATCCTGCATGTCTCTAACTTAAGACAGGTGCTTAGTTTAATAAGTATTATGAAGCATCTCCAGCCCTGGCACCATATGTCAAGGAGCCAACAGCCATGTCAACAACAAAATCTTTGAGCTGGTATGGTGAATCCTGGATGTGTGATGCTATCATGGCTTGTCAAGCTGCAGACCATCAGACTTGCAACCCTCATCAAGAGCTTTTATCATATCTCACTTCACCATAAGAGGAAATGGACAATGTTGTGAGATGGTGGGGGTGTAAGTTAGTCCTTGAATTCATTGGTTTCTTTGCTTACATTCTTTTCCTGATTAGTTACACTTGCTGCAATATCCAACACTAGCTCATGTTGTGCATGACCACCTACCCATTCAAGGCAGTGCCATTCCATCTGAACATGCTTTCATCAGGAAAACCCTCCCATATAAACTTAGAGCTATTTAGCTAAATTTTCAATAGTTAGAGATATTTTGTTGAAGTTATTCTAATTAGACATATTAGAAGGCTTGCCAGAACTACATTACCTCAAATTATTTTATGAAGATTTATGAAAGCCTATTGCTATTCCAAAAAAATTAGAACAGTCTGTTTGGCTTAGATGTGGCTGGTGAAGCCTTTTTCAACACCCTTAGATTGTTTAGACAATACTAGAGAGAACTTTTCATGCTTGAAGAGTACAGGAAACAATTGATTATTATTGGGTATCAGCCAAGTGCAGTAACATATGAGCCAAATAAATGTGCAACAAGGGAGTGGTGGTTAATGTATTTACGTAAATAGGATTGGTAGAAGACAGCAATGAAAATCTGATGCTTTCTACATCACTGTCAAATCATGTGTGATGGAATTTACTCATCCTCCATGCCCCTCCAAGTCCAAGAATGCAAGGCCATCATCCTAGTCATAGACTCCAGTAATACTATGACGGAAGCGACTGTAAATGATGGTAGATCAGCAACATGTCATCAACTTGGACACTGACTTACTACGGGCATACGAGAAAAAGGGTGCTGGGAGGTTGAGAGAGATTGTGACATATTGAAAGAGAGAACACCAGAGGTCGAGAGGTATCGCAGGAGGTTGAGAAAGAGATCACGGAAGCCAGTCAAAGGAAGAAAAAATAAGGCAAAAACTTACAATAAGGTGAAGGAGGTTGCAGAATTTGAATGTGTTGGAGCAGATCTTCCCGCAAGGGTTCTTGATATCTCTCATGCTTGGGTGGAGGCTTAGAGTTGTGGTGTGAATACTTTCAGTAAGCACTGTTGACAGTATGGTTAATGGTAGCACCACTGACAGCCACATGCACTGACTGTGCAAATACTTACGTGAATGAGTGCTGCTGAAGTTGAATGTTGAAGCATAGCAGAGATATGTTTAGAGTGAGTTGCAAAGGACAGCGAGTAATGATTCATAAAATTTAAACGTCACTGAACACAGATCACATGTGTGACTTGTCACATTCATTGAATTTGCACCTAAGTCCCTTCATCTACCTTAGTACCTACACCCACACACCTCAATTCTGAACCCTTTGGCAATTCCTACTCATACGAATCTACTGGAGCGTGCCCCCAACATGCCATAGCTCAGTGGCTCCAGCTAGCTCATGGCAGCAAGTAGTCCTCACCCATGGATTTCAATCTCTGCATTTCCATGCGTGATATGTGTGACTGAACAGCAAATCCAAGCTCACGACGAAGATGTCCCTTCTTCCCTTGCACAAAGATGCCAATGTAAGTATCCTATGCTATCGCATCCATGTCTGCTCATTTTTCCTAGATCATCTGTTCATGTGGAGCGTTCTATTTCAACCCTGCCATGGGTTCTGATGCTGCTACCATTTGCAGCGATGAAGACTTCTTTGATCTCGAGTGGTGGAGGAAGGATTTCAAAGACAGGCACAGCAATCTTGTGAAGAAAATGCATTTCATGTGATGAGCGCTTGGCGGTATTACTTGTGAGTTATTGTTGTGATTTTTGAGTTTTTGGTCATTTGTATGAATAAATTGTTGGGTTGTACTACTACATGATGTATCATGGTGCATACACTATGTTGGCTGATGGAAACCAAAGAACATGATTTTTCATTGTTCTATCTTCCCCATGTGTACTACCGCACCACCCCCTGCCAGGGCTACCTCAGGCATCACTTCTCGGTATCAATAGAGACCTTTGAGGTAGGGTTTTTATGTTATGGGAAACTTACCTCTGAGGGGCGCCCTCCCACCATTCTATTAATAACATGTCTCATACATTACATCCAGCACCACCTGGCGTGGCTCGCATGCCACTTGTGTCATTTGAACCTACCCTCCATTCATTATTGCATACCTCCAGCATTCCTTGCACACCTTGAGCAGGGTGACCTCTATATGCTCTTGGGGCTCTCATGCCACAGGAATCAGACCCTCTCATATCTATATATCGCCTGCTAAGTTTGTGGTGTTGGTGAGTCTTAGTTGTGCCTCACACTCTCCTTTTCACCATGGTCTCAACCAGTGCTCTTGCTCCTACTCATGGAGCTCAATGTGTATCCTCTGGACTAGGCCACCATTTCATCAGCCTGAAGAAACCCAGAGATAAGAAAAAAACTCAGAAACATGTTGAGCTACCTGGTGTCACGAATGCCTCCTACTGCATCTAAAATTTGATTATCAAACCCTAAGTCACCATATCCGATAAGATTAGATTAGATAAGATCCCTGATAAGATAAGATGGATAACCGATTAACGATCACTATCTTCAATCACATCTATACTAGTCAACGTCATCCATCTACCCATATCCATAACCCTAGACATCCGACACTCATCACATTCTTCAAAGTCCTACGATTAGGCAACGGGCTACATCATATGCATCTGCACACCTCTATGATCGAACCACAAACCGAGAGTCCCTTACGAGCCGTCTCTCACGTCATCATCCTATTACGTCGCACACCCTCAAACAATCACACATGACACGTTAAAGAGTTACCTCTGTCATTCACCGAATCCTTTACATTGGAACCTGTTGCACAGTCACAGCTAAACGAACCCCTATCACAGAAGCGCCACTCTAAGAAGAAGCATGCTCATTACCGCAGACCCTGGAGAACCCTTAGATCCAATCGTACTCGATGAATCTCCAGACCCTACCCCCTATCGAGATCCTTAATCATCGCTCGAGACTTCTTGTCACAGAACTCTCTCACGTCCTTCATATCCGTCGATCCTGAATAGAAGCAGCACCCTGAGACCCTGCTTAATCACCGATACCCCTAACCCCTATGGACCCTTTCTTGTAGTTGATTGGTTGGTAAGAAGCCCTATACCCTAGGCACAATGTTATGACCATATATAGATATATCACCACCTTTCATACTCAGATATCTCCGATCCAATAGTAGTATATAGTCTAGGTAGTAGTCAGTAGAACTCCTTAGACTTAACCTCTTTGTTCTTACGTCATCGTAGACCTAGACGTTCCCTCTCAATCCTATCCCCATTGTTTTATATTCTCTCAGACGAGTCCTGTGGTGTGATCCATCCTCCAAACATCTACTTGTTAGATTAAGGGACGTTGGTCATAACACCTGGTGCGCAAGCCAAACACTGTCAACTGCTAGCTCATATGCAGCAACTGATGAACCCAGAGCCCAAACAGACCAAAGTTCATGCTGTAGATGCAGTTCAAACTGTCTCTGACACCTTGGCCGAAATTCCTGATCCAGACTTTGAAATCCTATCAGAACCTCCTTCCAACATACTTGTAGAAGAATCTCAGATTCAATGTCGTATTTTGCCTGACAAGGCCACAGATTCATTGTATAGCAGCTGGAAAACACTGATACCCTTTCTTATTGAACCTCATCTCAAATATTCTGCATGAATGCTAGCGACAGCACTGGAGATCACCCTCAAGGTTATCTCTGCATGTGCCATGCTTTCATGCCCTCAGAAGCGAACATCAATCACGTGTTTATTTTTCGACAGTAAGTCTTCTTATCTCTGAGTATACACCATGTTCATGAATGAATACCATTCAGGATTTAAGTCTATTGATGTCCTCAGTTGTAGATGTTCCACGCTTCCCCAAGTGCTGCTTCACCATGGTCTGTTTCCAACTGCTCCCTCACAGCCTCATATGGCTGTCTCCATTGAACTACTATCATTCTATCAGGCACTTTTCAAACGGTCTTGTAATGTCATCAATGCCTTAGTGTCGGCTCTCAAAACACACTACTCTCGCAGAGGTTTCATCATGACAAATGTCCGAGTAAGTAATTTGTAATGGCATATATCTAGGCTGATTTGTTATGCAAGGGAGAAATTATCCAGGATCCTTTTCGTTGAGGCCTGGGCTATGCCATACAATGGTACAACATTCTTCAAGTCCAAATAGAACATCAAGTTGAAGAAGCCCTGCAGAATAGTCATGACCGGTGTAGGGAGTCATAGTTCTCTGGGCTTGCAGAGGCTGATTACTTATGTCTTTACTTACCTATACTTTCTTTAGCTTAAGTTCACATTTTTATGCTTACATAAGTAGCCAATTCCACCTTGTTAGTGACACTCATCTGGAGTGATGAAATACTTCCTTTGTTATGCTTTCCTACACTCCCTGAGCACTAGGCCTAGTCAGAAGCCCTAAGGGTCGATCATATTGCACCCACAATTGAGCAAACTTCTTCAAGTTTGTTCGTTGTACCCACGCCAGGTGGCAACCCTTTGTTCCCAAACAGAGGATCATGTCTCAACCTCGACACATTTGTCTACCATATGTAGAGGGCGGTGCACACCCATACTTATTCAATGGTGTCCTGCATGTTTTGGTGGGACGATGTTTGGGAAACCTACTGCTGAAGGAGGAGATATTCACACTGCCACAGATGGCAACTTCCACCACCACCATCAGCGTGCAGTGGGGGATTCCCCCCACTTTATGACCCTACTTATTTTCTTCCAAAAGAGTATGTCGATGATGTTGGCCATCACATAGAGGCTCAACATAAGAGGCCTGCCAAGTCACCTGTACCCCTTGTTCCCAATGAGGCTATTGACCAATGCGAAACAGCATATGAAGCAGCTGATGGGAAAACACAGAAGGTGTGATGGATAGCTTTGATGATACTGGCATCATGGCGCTCATATGTCATCATGACATCCCTCTGTTTTTTGCTAATATTGACTCTCCAGGAGAACAGAAAAAATATTCAGTGGCCCTCCTGGAACATTTGTTCTCATTTATCCCACCTTATGCTATGGTTGTAGCTTTGTATGATGTTGGGTATGTCCTTGCCCAATCCCTTAGCAAGGTAAGTTCATCTGGTCTTCATTTGGGCTTATTCACTCATCATTTTTAGTATGACATTCTCCCTGGCAGTATCATCTCATATTTGTGCTTGGCAACCACTGTCATGCATGCCTATGGGCATGAGTGGGCATGCCAGCTAGTGCACAACCCACGGATGTACATTGGGCTTGGTCTTTCAGATGGAGAAGGAACTGAGAGGCTCTGGTCTCGCTTGGTGTGCCTAATCAGTGTTTAAAGGTTATCATCCGTGAGGCTTCTTCATTCTTGTTACTGATTCAAGTCTTATTGCATAACATCAGCATCAGCGCTGTCTCTGGCTGATTGACTGTCAGGCTGCAGCTATAGGATCTGAAATGCAGTCTGACTTAGGTGATTGGATACAATGACACCTGAAGTGTGGTATTAATGACCAAGGAACTGCTGCTCAAGAGGTTCTGGATTGGTGTGAACTTTCTGTCAAGGATCTTGAGTCAGAATGGTTTCAACAACGAAGCTTGTAGCCCTCAGTCCATGCACCTAAGTGTTTTTAGTTGATATTGAATACACTACAAGTTAAATTTGTTCATAGATGCCCCTGCTCGCCTTAAAAAGGAGTTAGATACTGTTTTGACCCTACAGGCTGACCTTGATACCTCTGACACAGCACTACAATCCACCAGACTCATGCTTGAGAAAGGAACCGCCTCACAAGACACTCTCAAGGCTCTCGAGAAAGGCCATGATCACCTTATGGCCAAAGTCAAAGTTTTATATGCATTCCTCAATAATCACAACCAATTCCCTGAACTAAAAGGCATCAATTTGGACTCTGTTCAGCTTCTTCTGATGGCACGTGACTTGAAAATGAACATCCACAAACGGATAATTGCAAGCTTTTTCGAATGAGATAAACTTGACTGTGCGGTCGGTGGTGCTCAGCAGGTGTTAGGTAAATCATTCCTACCTCTCGTTTGCTATTGACTGATGTCATTCAGGCACAAAACTACATCAACAAACCCGAAAAGCCATTGCAAAATGCCGACCAGCCCTGTTGACTGCACTCAGGAAGTTTAATGGTTACTATGAGCACTTAGAAGCATTATATGACTCTTCTTGGGGTATTCCTTTACCTAGTCCTCTCCCAACCAAACTTGCAGAGCTGTGTGGTGATCCTAGTCTAATGGAAGATGTGTGGATTATCCCATCAATGGGACAAGTTCCTCGATGGTTGGAAGATGCTGATGTTAGAGATGGCATCCACACACTTCTGAAATGTGAGCGCTGCTGAGAAGAACAGAAGGGACTTGGTATCGAGGCAGACAATCTTTGTTGTTTCTTTGGGGAAGAACTTGCTGCACTCGAGCTTGCACAGGATGTAGGTTTCTCTTCATTATTATCGTAGGAATTCATTTTTAATGCATAGACAGGCAAACTTATATCTGTCTTGCTGAGGCAGTGCTGCAACCAATTACTCAGACTTCAAACCCGCTGGACAAACCCATTAGCCTCTTCCCTTTGCTTCATGTCCTGTGCCAAGGATGCACTGGAGATTGCCATCACCCTTTCAGGCAGTGCCCAAACACTGAACATGCACTGGCTCAGCACGACATTACTGGAAGTACCTGATCCTGAGGGAGAACTCAATGATGTCAAGTTTGCTGAGCCTCATGACCTGCCAGCAGTTGAATCTGAGCATGCCGCTCTCGCTGACGTTCTTGAGGGTGATTTGGGCAGAGAGGAGGTTGGAGACTTTGATTCAATGGATTATATCAATGACGCTCATGCTGTCATCATGTGGGAGGCTCCCAAGGTGCATCAGTCTGGAATCATTTGAATGTTAATTAGTTTTTAGGCTGTGCTGACAGATGACTCCTACGTCCCACATAAGGAGGAGCATGTCATTGTCCCAGGAATAGTTGCCAGAAGGAATCAACCTTCACAAGATAGATACCCTTATCAAATATTCAAGCTGAAGGACATTGCCTTGCTCGCCTCACCAACAGCATGTCTTAATGATACTTGTATCAATGGGTGCACCGTTTTGCTGTTTTCTGGACTGAAAAGTGTTGCCACTGGTCATTGCACTTTGTTAACATCACACAACCTCCCTTGCATTCAATATAATGCATCAGATGACATTCTGTGACGTAATGTATCATACACACATTACTGAGAGAAAGATGTCTGGATTCTTCCTATCTATCGTCCCTCCAATATTGGCCATTGGGTGCTGTGCGTTATATGCTTCTCCAGCAAAGAATTGCACCTCTTTGATAGTCTAGCTGAGAAAAAACCTTGGAAAAATGATGTTAAGGTAAGTTTACTTATGTCGAGGATCTTACACAAGGCTTATGTACTCCAAGGATGTCATGAAGCTGATTGCTCATCTCCTTGCTATTGCATGCCAACAGCATCATCATGTCACAACAGAACTTGACAGATGGATAGTGCGACCATTGAAAGTTAGTAGTGATTTTGAGTCTTTTGGTACATACATCTGAACTTTCTTTCAAGATCACACCTGTCCAGACCAACAGTTATGACTGTGGAGTATGGGTATTGGCAGCAATTGCTGCTGTCTTACGAGGTCGTCATGTAACAAGACTCTGTGAGGATGATATGCACCACCTTCGGCATCATCTACAAGCTCTCGTTCTTTCTATACCATGCTTCTATATTATAGCTACATCATGTGTAATATATATGCACATACAGCTACTTGTATGGATTCAGGCCACAAAGTATCAAGTCTGCCTCCCGATGATAGTTGAAGATCTTCCTCACCTGCCACTGCACATAACACTTTGCCATCACCCTGTGTCTTTCACAACCCTACATGTATGATGCATACTTATTAAGCTCATGCTAGTTACCCATCAGTTTTCTTTCCGCCACCTGAATTTCCTGCAGGATGACTTCTGCATTCGCCACTGTGAACATTTGAGCATAGTGTGCCCGGGTCTCTTTTTCCAAATGACACCATCTGCCATGCATGATGTCTGCAAGATGGCGAGTAAAGCAAACCTCATGTGGGGAGTTTGGAGGAGGAGGGGAATTGTATGGTGGTGGTTTGTCCCATAAGTGTAGATTGGACTTGTCGATCAACTCTGACCCGGAACATGTTTGATGGAACAGAAAAAAGTTGGGGAGGGGAAGCGCTGCCAGTGTGATGAGAGACTGGAGGAGTGGTTTTGTATTGCTGAGGGATCCAACAGTAGTCCTCATCCGTCCATGGAGTTTGGCATTAGCACGAGCATTTTGAATCTATCAAGCAGCTTTTCCCCTGCAGTTTGTTAAACAATTATCACAGTTGAACACAGAAAGATCAGTAGAGGAAGTCACCGTTCTGTCTTTGAGTATGAAGCCTTCTGTTTGCGTAAGGCAGCATTCTTCTCCTCAAGCATAAAGTATTTTGCTCTGCGACCCATTGATGTTCAGTGTAAAGTATAGCAAAGCAATATGAAGTACTTACAACATCGCACATTAAAATGCTACTGGTTGTAGTGCAGCATCTTCCACTGCCCATACTCCTTGGTTTTCTTATACTAGGGTGACAGGGCACTCCATGGGAGTCATCCGAGCTTGTTTCAAATGATGTCGGAGCACTGTAAGGTGTTGTATTTGTCTTTCAATTGTAGCACAAGTTGTTTCTGTGATGTGATTGGTTCTAAACACTCCCGGAGGCTCACGAGGTTCAATGCTGCAGCCCTCAACATATCACCCTCAACACACCCTCGTGAGCCTCTAACATTGTGTGCAAGCCTCCATTACAGCATTTGTGTGTTGGTCAAATTTTGAGTTATTCCGATATCCTTGCTTCTTTCATATACTAAACCAAAGTAAGTAGTATGACACATTTAAGCATTGTGATTGGTCTTAAATTTCCTACTTGCATGCGGACCACTGGACCCTCTGCATTGCAACTTGTCATGGCACCTCTCCCCCTTGAGCCATCATCTGCAAGCCTCCATTACAGCATTAGTGTGTCCCTATTTCAAATGTCCGCTGGTATTATTCTGACTTTAGTATAGCATGTATCTCAATGGAATCATTCCATGCGTGCAGGAATTTAAACTCCTTGGGATAAACTTAAAATGTGTGCTCTTAAGGTCAAGGTAGGTTCCATTGTTCCTCCCCCTTCACCTTCTTTAAAATTTGACCGTCTCTGAAAGCTAGATTGTGCACTTCTGCTCTGGCGACATCATCTCTGAAAAAAATCTCAGACCATCAGCAGCTTCAAACATACAGTCCCTCCAGACCAATGTAAGTCTTTACAGTATATATCTTTGAAACCATACTGAAATACATCCAGTGTCTACCATTTTTTTTTGCCTGCATTGATTCTTCTACATACCACCAGCGATCAATTAATCTTTTTTTTGTGGTACATCCAGTTGCTCCCTCATTCATTCAAGTTTCCTTTGCTAACACACACTACCCACTCAGCATTCTGGCCCTTTGCTGCTCTCTATTTTCACCATCAAATATTAACAGTACTCAACTTTGTATGTTCCTCTTATAGCCACCTTGTGGCACATCTGACAATCCCACAGCTATGACTCACACATTCAATCAATACCCATACCCCCTCAAACCAAATGCGCTACCCCCTCAAAGTTACAGCACCTCGTCCCAATCTATGCATCCTCTTCCTGGCAGAGACTATACTCAGGAACAGTATGGTGGTGGGCGGTGTCCCCAACCCCCCCCCCCAGTGGAGTTAACCCCTACCAGACTAAGGAGTAAGATCAAGGCTACACAGTGCAATATTGGCATAGTCAAGAAGGCTGCTATCCGGCGTCAGGAAAACTCATTCCCATCCGACACTCTAACCAGTCCCTCAGCACCCCCAGAACCTGCACCTGCACATCCTATTAGTGATGCATCATCCACTCTTCCTCAGGGCAATATTTGACATACATCACCACATTTCCATGATCCCAAGCCTCCATGTCCTGCACCTCTACAGGATATGTTTTACAATCCCATGAAGGCACAACCCAGTGAATGGTTGCTGCAGCACTCAGATTCCTTTGGAGTGATGGATGACACATCATTCATGGTACTGCTCATGGAGATGCAGGATCATTTTGTCTTCTGATGTCGGCCCAGGTTTTGCTAACTAGCTACCCTCCTCGCACACACCCTTTTGTGAGCCTCCAGTGCCTCAGAGCATCAAAGGAAGTTCTCGCCAGATTGCACCTATGATCACCAATATCATCCCACCAACACCACTGAAGGATGCTGGCAGCAATTACAGCCTTTCTGGCCTTCCTCCTCATCCCTCCCCACACAAATGTGGTGCTTCCATTGACACTGGAAATGTCGATGACTTGTTCTCTGATCCTCCTTAGGACAGCAAAGATGTGCCTGCCTCAATGTCAGTCCAGTCATTTGTCACTGGATGGAAGTCTGCCAACACCAGTGCAATCCTTGAAGCTGCTTTCATCAAGATCAAGCAATCATTCCTAGAGCTCTCAGGGTCAACATCAATTCCCATATAGCAAGTCATCAACTGGTTCTTGAAAAGTTGAGGTCGGCCAACAGTCAGCACTAACTTCTGGAACATATATGCTTGCAGTTACTTTAAGGATCACACAGAGTAAGAACTTGCATGGATTGGGCTTAAGGTTCCTGCAGACGGAGGCTCTCTGGGTAAGTTCCAACCATATATGTTGATGTGGTACTTACAGTTCCATCATAAATGTTAGGTATGTTGATTCAGACAAAATGCTATGACCTCTTTAAAGAGGCCTTTCCAGATATGTACAAAGACATTCTCTCTGTCTATGATTATGTAAAGATGCTATCTGCCTCCTCTCAAACAGTCTCTCAGCGTGGTCAAGAGTTTAAAAAATACTACCAAAGGATGTTTAGTATTGTAAGTATACTTCCTTGGCGCCTCGCTGCTTGCTGTGCCCTGACCGTCTTCATTATAGGCTGATGGTGCTGCTGCTAAATTCGGTTTTGATACTGCAATGGTCATCTGTAGTAGTATTGTCAATCAAGATATGTCTCTTGGTCAAGTTCATACTACATCAGGTGCTGCAGAGGTAAGTCTCTCTTGAGTAATATTTAATACTGAGATCACTAATGCTGGTCTGCTAGTTCTGGAGTATGCGATGCCAAGCTGATGATGACACCATCATTGGTTACCTCAAAGCTTACATCTAGTAAGTCTCAATCTGTGTCTTATCATTATCTCTTTCTTATTCATCTTCAAAACAGTAATAAAACTTCACTGGTAGTGATAGAAGATGCCTTCAATAACTTGCCTGAAGATGATGATGAAGAAGCCTCTTCTAAGGATACCGACTTGATTCCTCCCACTGAAGTTGAGGGTCACAATGAATCTCTCTGGTGGTTTAAGAAAGAAATTGCAAAACAAGTCAGTAAGTAGCTATTCTGGTTTTTCTTCAGTTTGGCCTGACATGCTCATATAGCTGACCTCGGCAGGAAATTTGCATCTGATAAGAATTTCTCCTGGAAAACGATGCCCAGCGCCTTAGCATCTGGCAGCCTGATCATCAAAGGGTACCCCACCCACAAGTGCCTCATGCCAGGTGAATCTCATGATCCAACATCAAAAATAACAAGGGGATAGGTGTATTAACATACAAAGAGGTTGCAGCACTTGTTGATGCTTACAAGGCTGGCACTATGCAAGTGGTCAAGTCTGCCTATATACACAGTAAGTTTTGTCTCTATTTAGTAGTATGATTCTAATAATGTTTTCATAGTGTCCTTGATTGAATCAACAAAGCCAGTTATCATCAGGGAGGCTCCTCCATCCACCTGGGAGCACTCATGTGCTCATTGCATGTTTGCTGATTGCCATACAGATTATGTGGGGACAAGTGTTGCACAGACCAGAGTCAAGAAGGGAAAGAAGGCATCAAAAGCTTGTGATCCTGAGCATCAAGATGCAGTCATGTCTCCTCGCCCTCCTACTTATCCCTCAAAGGTTGTTGCTAAGCCCATTGCTAAGCCACAAACTCCCCCTCCTGCTTGTCCCTTTAAGGACATTGCTAAGCCCATTGCTAGGCCACTAACTCCCCCTCTCCCTCGTCCCTTTCAGGTTGTTGCTATCACTAAGCCAGCTGTGCCAATGGCTCCTGAGGCTGCCATGCAGGAGGTCGTCAAACTCACTTCAGCTTCAGAAGGCTCGAAGGATGCGACAGCAGAGGAGCTGGACACCAAATATGAAGACAATTCATGTGGGAAGAAATGGAAATTAAAGTTAGAAAGTTCTTCTCAGGCATCCAAGAAGTGTGTGTCCTCGGAGGTTGTCATTGAACCAAAGAAGGAAGGTGTGCATTCCAAGGCAAAACCATCACCTTCTGATGCCTCTCTATTGAAGGGGGGTCTGTTGTCACTGTTAACTGTGGGGTCCTCTTCAGTTGACGAAGAGCACTCATCTGGCAATGAAGGTTTGTGCTACATATATCATCCATCTTTCCTCACTAACCATCTTATTCAGCTGCCCAGTCAGTTCAACCTGCAATTTACAGGACGGTCCTTCCAAAGTACAGCCAAAATCCAAGGGTATGTATCTATGTTTTTGCATTTACATATTGTTGACTTGTTTACTCCAGCACCCCCAAAACCAAAACATGCAATAAAGGAATCCCGGGCAGCCATGCTCCACATACACCAGAGGATGTATGCAGTCGATTCAGAAGAGGATGATCCAGGTTAAATAGACTCAGAGGCTGCAGCAGATGCTGGAAAAGGTACTGCCACGCTTGCAGACCCTCAGCTCCATGCTGCAGCTCGGCCAGTAAATCCTACCCCAATTACACTGGCACTATGGAGGATATGTTTCCACCATGGGACAATGTCTCTCATCCACTGGAAGCCATGCCCAGTGTGGCTTCACAACCTGAGAGCTGTGAGCAACCCCAACCCTCAAATGGTACACTCCAGACCATGTCTTCTCCTTCCACACCTGGCAATGAAGAGAATGGAAACCCCCGACTTGGAGCTCAATTCATTAACCATCCATCTTCATATCCTGCTGGGCAGAGGCCCCTTCCACAGCCTGAGCCACTTCAAACTGATCCCCATATCAAGGGGGCCAACCACTATGAACATTCTCCATTGCTTTCACATGAGGCTCCCATCTCACGCAAGGCTCCCATTGTACATGAGGCTCCTTTACACATGAATGAGCTTCCCAGTCATCCTCATGAGCCTTCTGTGCTGTTGCGAGAGCCCCTGCTTCATCCTTGTGAGCATTCTGTGCCATTGTGAGAACCTCTGCTTCATCCTTATGATCCCTCTGTGCACCCTCATGAGGGACCCTCCTACCCACACGATGCTGCTCACTATCGTGATGCACACGACACACTCTATGATCAGAATGGTCCCCCTCACACCCATCCCAATCCCCACAGTCTTTCATGTACCCATAATCTTGAAGAAGCTAGTATGGGCATGCACCCATGGGATACAATCATCCAGGTTATGCTTCTCATTACAACTCACCTGCTGAAGGATATGATGACCACTATGATGACCACAGGTATCCATCAGACCCCTACTATCAAGACATGCACAGTCATGACCAGAGGTACTATGGAGATACTAGTAGATAGGCAGACCACCAATGATACCTTTCTTCTTGTGCTTGTTTTTTTGGCTAACATTTATCTCTCATCTTTTAATTTTGGTGTCTGTGCCTCTCGCCTTTTTAGTGTAGTGACTGTCATTTTGTTACCTCATGTATGACCTCAGATTGAATGTAGTGCCTCCTTCTGAATAAACTGTTTTGGTGTATTCTTGTATATCGCACCCAACCAATGTTACAAACCCACAAGCTGCTTCCTGAGTTCTCTTTGGTTTCCATCAGCCAAGGTAATATATGCACCGTGATACATCATGTAGTAGTACAACCCAACAATTTATTCATACAAATGATCATGACAATGAAAGCATACCGCCAAGTGCTCATCACATGAAATGCATTTTTCTTCCATTCAGTAAGTAACACATTCATCTGAATCTTTTGAAGTATTTAATCAACTGAGTTAGAGGTGCTGCATGAGACCTGAACAGATTAAAAATTAATTAAGTCACGAAAAAAATGCATAATCAAGGGATTGAACTCAAGAGTTCCCCAATGACCTTGCCAAGGATACACGACACCAAGCTGACTGCATGACCACAAGGCCTCTCGCTGTGCAGAGCGCACATAATACATAAAGGTGTATTGCATGCCATTAGCTTCAACGACTGTTGCTTCTATCGATCATCAATGATGGCATCAATTATCAATGAGGGCACACCTTCTCAATTGATGGAGTTCTTCTACATTCCTCCCTCTCACCATATTTGTTGCATTCATGGATTTCGCCCAGCTTGACTACATTCTCAAATGCATCACATCACGGCATAGGGTGCAAGTGCAGGAGGTGTTGGACAAATGGTTGGAGAGGTGATGGGTCCATGATCATGATAGATGGAGGCTCCTTGATGGTATACCTTGCATTGTTGGAGGGTTGACAGCACTTCTTGGTAAGTGTCATAGTCAGATCATAGGGTAGAATAACTAAATATATTACAGGGCCACTCGAAGGGCGAGGGGGGAAACTTCCCCTAGAAGATGCTACCTACCGTTCTAGCCCATCATGGCTGTATCCTCTGAAACTACCCGGAACAACATGCTCATGCCTGGTGAGAGATGTGCAATACTCGCAAAGAGCAAGGGCATACATAACCTCTCTCTCCATGAGCGGCATATACTTGTGGATGCCCTCAAGAATGACGCTCTCACTGTTAATCTATTGCAACAGACGCCCACAAAAGTCTTATGGCCTCACGCATCCCCGTCATTGTTGGAGAAGCACCCATCACAGATTCTCTTCACACTGGTGGGCGATGAGGATTTGCCAACAGGCAGATTGATAGGCTTGGCTTGACCCATCTAGATGATACTTCTCCTTTGACATCTCATGCCGTGTCATCTAATCGGCACAGACTCCATGTGTTCATAGAGGTACCACTCGCCCCACCCTCCTGGAGGTCGAAGGTGATATGGCAATGTTCACCGTGGAGGTTGAAGGCGATATGGCAATGTTCACTGGTCTTTGGACCCAACCGTAGCAAACCTTATCCCACAGATTACCACCATAAAGGGTAATAGAGTTGAGGCTGGTGCTATCAAGGACAGTGCTATTGATGATGAAGAAACAGTCAGTAATATCACCATGGGCGAAGAGGAAATTGATGAACTTTTGGGGTCACAGGAATGGACATGATCTATGTGAGCCTCTCGAGCCTCCCTCCAATGTTCACTAACTCAATGTGACCCTCAGTAGCCTCTATTAACCCTTGCAAACCTCCATTGCATCCTTGCAAGCCTCCATTACATCCTCGTGAGCCTCCCTTCCATGGCATGTTACTAACCATTGATATGGCACAGCATCCATGCATGTGATTTTGTTGATTCAAGTGTGACATCACATATTGTCTTCTATCTTACTCTTTGTCTCTTCACCATTGTCTGAAATGTCATGGTCTTCCCTCTGCCTCACAAAGTCACATTCTCGAGCACAATTTGTCTGGGATTCATGGTTATGAGGACCGGTATAATGAGGATAGATGGCCTGATAGAGAGGGATAACAAGTGTGTATTTTCCTTTGTGGTTTGAATGTCTTCTCATATGCCCTTCATGCCCATGTCTTTCCTTTGTGTTGTTAGTGTCTCTGTATGCCTTTCATGTCAAAATATATTACCTCTCACACCATTGTACTGAGATTCACCAAATTCTAAACATGTGTTGTAAAACATATAAATCAACTATTTTAATCAGCAAGGGAGCACGGCCTCACATGGTTTGTACCTGCCCTCGCGAACCTCTGGGAGTATGGAGACAATGCACAAAGGAAAGGGCATGCACCTCTTGTGGCAATTACAGGGAGCTGTTAAGACCGTGCTCAAGGGAGGACTAGATCCGAGGGGCTTGGCTTCAGCTCATGCGCTGCACCCCTTACCCAAGTACGTGCCCCTAATTTCAGGGGGTCCAGTAGTACTAAGTCCGGTCATATGTAACCCGGTAGTACTGTAGATATCAATCAAAGAGTTAGACTGCTTAAGGCCGGAGCCAGTAGCAGAAAGGAACAGAGGTAGACTACCCGGAGGTAGAGCCAGTAATAGAAGTAGACTTAGGGGTCTACCCTAGTCTAGTGTCGGAGAATGACAAGAGTCGGAGAACTCAAGTCCGGAGGGACAGGAATGAGCAGGACTATGTATAATATTCGAACTGAGGTACTACAACAAAATACAGGAGTTTATATACTATAGGTAAACTAGCTGATCAGTAATCCAGAGTACAGAGGCAGTGAGGAAAGCATATGGCGAGTCTATTAGTAAGTCCGAGTAGACCAAGTAAGGTAAGACGGATCATAGGGAAATGAACTCGGAGATGAAACAGGTACTGGAGATCAATAAGCAGGTGTTACGGACTTGGATAGTGCTTCTCTACAAAACCCTATAAGAGCTGCTGATGTAGAGTGTCTTTACAATGGATATAATCCAAGGTCAAGGGTTCGAGGTGTGTACGAGACTTATAGCAAAACTGCTATGGGTGTGGTACACAGCAGAAGCTTAGCGAAGCTTCTGAGGAACAGAGGGAGATCCTTAGCAAAGGATCCAGGTAGAACCAAGTAGATTAAGTTAAAGAGTACAAACGATTGGTGTCTACTATATGTTACAACAACGTGCGTGCCCCACCCCTTTTTTCCATTATATCGTCACACCTTCACCTCGTCACGACATCATCGGATCTCATCCGTTCACAGAAGATCAATGCTTCTCTTCTCTTAGATCCTCGGACCTTCTCTTGCTTCCTTTTGATCGCCGTATGCTTCCTCTCTTCTCTGATGTTCCATCAAATTCTATGACATTCCACTTCTCACTTCTAGCTCGCCTTATGTACTATATTTCCATTTCACACTTCCTTTTCTTCTGATCTTCACACATACCCCTGACCCTGTTAGACCAGCCCTAAACCAGCTTACTTAGTATATATAGACCCTCGATTACGCTTGTATTTCCCTAACTTGAATCTACTCGGTTTCAGACCTTGAACTCCAGTTCCTCTGAGACGAACCCCTTCATGTTAGGGACCCTCACTGTCGATTCTCTCTGCACTTCGCATTGAGCCCCTGAACCCTTTGTCTTCAGACTTAGGCCTTTACTCTTCGAACTTCGACCACCGTCGTCATTCACCTCTTTGAACCCGGGATTATATCTCGGTCTTGATACGCTTGCTACTTCAACCGTCCTTGTAGGACTTAGCAAGAAGAACTATCCGAGTGCGTAACACTATATATATGTATTCTGCGGGTTGAGGGCAGGTAGGTAAACAAGGGATCAATCGTAAGTAAGATCTGCTGCGCAGCAGAGAGGGAGCTCATGACCTATCGCCAGCAAGGTAGGGTATAGGGTAGCGAACAGAGTAAGGGTAAGGGTCATGGGCGACTACCGGTTGAACGGTAAAAGTATCAATCGGCGCAGCAGGGTTAAGGGATAGTTACCAGATCGTCGGTATGATCTGCTGGCAAATGAAATGAGTCAAAGATAACAAGATGAGTCAACGATAACAAAATGAGTCATGTGGGGATTTGATATGACAACCAGATAAGTGGAGCGAGAACGACAATCAGGTTGATCCATCTAATCAGGATCACTGGGTTAACGTAATGAAAGTAAAACAAGAAGAACATGAAGAATAAAATGAGAACCGGGTCATCTGGGTATCCGACAGGAGGTTTCTGTAACAGCAGGCGGATATCAACAGAAGCCGGAGGGGCCGGAAGTAGAAGGGGGATTCTAAATCGGGGTTAGGTCCGGTGGAGCGAACCTGTCCAGAGTTCAGGTCTGGCGGTCCGGAAGAAGCACGCTGATGGAAAGAGTTTTGTGGATGTCGGAGATATGGGATATGACAGGAGCCTCCATAGGGAGGCATACCTCACAGGTGGGTTTCCTGCAACATAAAAACCCCACCTGATAGATTGTGAGACGGGTGCTAAAGTGCTGCCAAGGGTGGCCAGGGCCTTATCGATGTGATATTGCACAAGTCCATTTGATCTTCTCAATCCCTCCCAAAGCTATCCCTATACTCTTTTCATCAACTTTCTGACCTCCGAAACACCTCGCCTATGTTGAATGGTTCTCTGCTTTCCAGGCACCTGACCACAATCATGGCTTGTGCAAAGTCTTGTGCACCATTAAAAATAGAGAACAAATAGCTAGCATTGTTCCAATTAACAATATTCATTGTAGTACACATCTAATTCCACGTTTTGGCCCCATCACCCCCCATGATGGAGTTCTACTAATGTCCTTGACAAGTGTCCTTCATTCTTTGTAAATCTGTAGTTGGATAGACATAGTTTTGTAACATTGTGCTAGTTGCAGACAATTATCATTAACTTGTGCTAGACTATAGTTCCTAGAGCTAAATTGTGTTAATTTGTACAACTATCGAAAATTTAGCTAAATAGCTCTAAGTTTACATGGGAGGGTTTTCCTGATGTTCTCCAGTGGGGGGATCACATCAACTCTGCAGAGTCTGCACCATCCATGTTCTCCACACTACAATTGATGAAGGCAGCTTATCAGAATGGACATATGTCAGCAGCAGTAGAAGCAGAGGAGCACGCAGCTGCTATGTTGGACTAGTTACTCAATGTCATGTAGATCTACTATGTTGATTTTTTTGTGCTTGAAAAAATTTCGGCTCAATTCACGTTCGGACCACAAAAAACCGAACCGGACCGTTGAGAACGGTTCCTCATGGTTCGGTTCTCGGTTCTCGTCCAGGACCCTCTGAACCGGACCGAACCGGACCGCGGCAGCACTAAATAATTACAATTGAGTACGCCCGAGTTTGAATTTGGTTGTCGACAACCAAATTCAAACTCGGGCGTACTCAATTGTAATGGTCACCCTCGTGTGAGTGTCGAACCAGCCGCTTCATTCCGACAGAATTTGGCTGACACTGTTTTGCACAAGATGTTCTACTGCATATTTGTTTGCTAAGTATCGGATATTGCCCCCGCCCTTGAGATGCCCAGGGGGCAAGAGCGTGGGTTAGAATAAGGTCTTTTCTCCGCTTGTAGGCCCAAGTGTGATGCTCACAGTGAGCTTACGGCGTTAGTGATGGAACAACACGATTGATGAAACACAGGGATTGAAGACATAGTACTGACGCCGATATCACTATAGTATCTGGCTGATCAGCGTCGCTTGACCTTCTCTTGCTGATTCTATGCGAGATAAACATCAATGACCGCAATCGAACGTACACCCTCTCTACTACTATAGCCCTATCACAGTTGCATAAGTCCGTCCTCCAGGGTCGCCTGGAGTCTAGCTAATAAGCTTCACCGCCCAATGGGACGATCAATTTATGTTGAATACCCCACAGCATTTATTTCCTGGTCAAAGTCCGGTGCGATCGCCGTGGATGTTAGTCTCAAACCGACATAAATTTGGGAAGACTCACCAAACGCTTCCCAGAACGCTGTATCCAGTTGTCCCAGAACGGCGTCGGCTATTTCAAACGAGACTACCGTGGATGTGGCATTGCGATGTGAGAGACACGTCTTTCGGTCTCTTTGGCGGTCAGCCGCTAGAATGTGAAATTTCAGGTGTGAGTACGATTGTACGATTGGCCTGCGATACTTAAATCACATTCAGAACTGGAATACCATCAGTCCATCCAGTTCTCCCGTGTCAATCATGCTACAGCTACCTGACCTGCGCGTTTCTGACAACACCCAGCTCGTCCTCGGTGCTGCAGCTTGTCTTGGCATAGTAGGAGTGATTGCTCAGGCTTACCATCCTAAATCAGAGAGTGGTCTTCCTCTTCCACCTTCCCCTCCCACTTGGAGACTTCTGGGGCACTTCATACCCCCTCGCAAGTAAAGTTCCGCATCTTACTCGTTGTTTTCAATGCTAATTGTGTCCCATCGTTGATAAGTTCATTTCTCACTATAGGAGGATGGATTGACGAGCACGGTCCTCTGATCACCATTCGCTCTGGAACTGAGAAAATTGTTATTATTGGCCGTCACAACGTCAGTCCCTCCACCTTGGTTTAGTCGTCAGATCTAGGCTCAAAATTGTGTTGCAGGCCGCGGTGGATATCATGGAGAAGCAGGGTGCCTCGCTAGCCGATCGTCCTCGCCGCATTGCTGCTGGAGAAATGCTTGATGGAGGGCTGTCCATCCTCTTTACACCCGCTGGAAGCAGGTTGCGTCGGATGCGTAGGTTCGTTTGTTGCCCGCAAGACTACACGAAAATCCCCGATGTTAATCTGCAATGTGATGCAGAGCACTTCATGCGCATCTCCAGCCTAAATCAGCTGAGGAATATCAACCCCTCCAGATGTTCCACGCGAAGGACACCGTCCTCGACATTCTTGAAGATCCATACAACTTCCCGAACCATGCGACATCGTAAGCGCTGTCCTATGTTCGGGTCATCATAGTACATTACCGAGAGGTATTTTGAAGTTATGGTGCGAGGATCATTATGAAAGTCGCGTACGGGAAGACTACGCCCACGTCTGCGAATGATCCCGAAGTCAGACAAAGTCGCGAGCACTTCCGAATATTTCGCACAACCTTACCCCCTGGTGCTTACCTGGTGGACTCGATACCGTGGCTCCAATACCTTCCTTGGTATGGCCAAGAATTGAAACGGGCGTTTCAGAAGATGCGAGCAGCTGTACACCTATCAGTTGAACCGCGTTAGACAGCAAATAGTAAGTATGAATTGCTTTTCCAATCTTGACATGACGTCGGAATCGTTCCGCAGCAGAGCAATATGGATGTCGGTTCTTCGTTCGCAAAATATATGCTAGAAAATGTTCAAGTCTATGACTTGACAGAGACAGAGATGGCCTTTCTTGCTGGTGGCCTTCTTTTCAGCTGGAACTGATACGGTGAGGTGTCTTGTGCTGTTATTTCCTTGAATATGTAATTGACACCAGGCGTCAGACTAGTGCAGGCAATATGCACGGTGCTCATGGCAGCTGCATGTTTCCCCGAGGAGCAAGCTAAAGTCCAGGCCGAGCTTGATGCGGTCGTAGGAAGGCACCGAGGTAGCTTGATTCCTATTACAAGTTCATCAGTTTCAATAACATCTCTACTACAGCACCGATCCTTCGCTGACGAACAGTCTCTTCCTCGATTGCACGCCTTCGTCTCTGAGGCTCTGAGATGGAGACCGGTGGTTCCTGACGGTGAGTACCTTCATCGTCGCGTTTGTCCCAGAAGTTTGCAACGTTCACACGGCAGGAATGGCTCACCGAACGACTAAGGAGGTTATTTGGGCAAGTGCTTTTTAAACTACTCATTATGCGAATGATAGTCTGGTATCAGGGAAACTATTGCATTCCAGCTGGGACTACAGTAGTCGGCAACCACTGGTAAGCATCATTCTTCAAGGTATAAGGGACTGACGATTATTTTGTCAGGTCCATCTCTCGAGACCCAGACGTTTTCCCCGAGCCTGATGCGTTCAAGCCTCAGCGCTGGATTAACGACCAAGGTCTACTTACGGACGATCCTAAAATTCTTCGTCTTCGGGTTTGGTCGGCGGTAAGCAACCATCTTTCAGTATATTCTTTCTTTCACTGTTCGTATTTCAAGCGTATGCCCCGGTCAACACGTTGCAACCAGGTAAAGGTTTCCTTCCACGCACATGATCGTCCGAGTTCACTTCGAATGGTACAGATCGGTGTTCATCAACTCGCTCCTTATTCTTTGGGCCTTCCAGCTGAATCTGAATTCGACAAAGCCGCTGGATGATATGGTGTTCATGAGGGGAGATGTCCAGCCGGGCACTATTGAGTTTAAGACGAGGGTTCCCACGACCGAGCTCAGGCGCACGATGCAGAACTATCCTAATGTCGCATGAAAAGTCTTGACGTGAAGGGATGTACTATACACGTGTCACGTACCAGTCCTCTTGGTTTCGCAGTATTTTTTGAGTTGTGTATCACAGTTGATTATGCAGAGTTACGCTCGGTTATTCATTTTCTCTACAGTCAACCCAGTGAGTTAGGCACTGCAAATGTAACTCAGGTACTACTAGCATACAGCTATAATAAGAACCTCATCACCACCTTGGATAACACAACAAGAGGACCATTCCTGTCGGTGAATGTGAAGTGAATGGCTGGGAAGATCATGTATACGCCATCAGGGGAAAACTCGGTGTTTGCTTGCTGCAAGGTGTGAGTGATGATGATGGGTTAGTGGGCCCCTGGGGGATGGAGGTGTGCCAGTGATATCCTTTTTTGCTGACGAGCAATGATCGACGGTGTCCGGAGTTAAAAAGATGCCAAACATGAAAGTCTGGCTGGCACTGCGGTCACCTGGAACTTCTCGGCGGCTGTACCACGTCACGCGTGTTCCCCTTGCCTATTTTGAAGCCACGGTGATCACCACGTTCCATGCGTGCAACATCGAGGCAACAAACACGGATCGTGTTGGCAAGCTCGTATGGAAGACAGGACAGCCGTGCTCTGTTACATAGTGTGACCCCACCCATACCAGGCAGGTGTGATGTAGGGACTCCGTGCACCTTCGAAGTTCGCGCGCAACAAATGTACTTGAAATTCTGTGGTGTCAATGTATAGTAAAAAATTTACCAGTCATATGTTTCGTCGTCGTCTTCCTGATCAGAGAATTCCGCCACAACAAAACCTTCCTCTTCTATCATCGGAGCTGCAGGCAGTAGGTGTGCATCTGGTTCGTCCAGCTCAGCAAGTTCATCCAGCCAACCACTCGGCGGCGAGATCTTGCTACATTAGTGTACCGTGGATAACTATTGAGTTATCCACCCGCGTGGATATCCACCTAGTTATCCACGTGAGTAACTAGGTGGATAACTCGAAGCCAAAATCAATAGGGTGGATTATGTGAATAACTCAAAAACAGTGTGCGTGCATGGGGTCACATTAAATAACATTAAATACACTTAAAAAGCTTAATTGTTGAACATTGCAAGTCTACAAGCTTACTCGTTTTGGTGGAACTTCATGCGACGTCAAGCAATGTTTGTTTGGTTGAACATCAACGCGAAAAATGAATGGATTATTGTGATCTTCGAGATATTCATCCCCCCAGCCTTTGAGATCCACGATCCACCAAACTTACATGAAGCAACAACTCCAAGATCAATTAGTCGAGTTGCGACTATGTCTCGAAGCGCTGCCAATGCACATCCCCGTTCCACTAGCAGCAGAATCCAGGTACAAATTCTCTGACTTCAGCACGGATGCTGAATGGGCTGCAGACATTGGTGAGGCTGGTGCTGTCAATCGAGAATTAGAAGTTAGGTTTGGCAGTCGTGTTGATGGCCTGAAACTCACGGAGCGAGGACCCGAAATAGAGGCCGTCGTAGATGTTTTGGAAACATGGATTGAAAAATGTCCAGGTGACATCATCCTTGAGAAGTGGGTGCACGACATCCTCGAAGCTGCACAAGGTGCCATTCTCATGGCAGGAAAAGATGTGAATTAGATTTACTTTGCTTGCCCAAAAAACTAAATCACTGACTCACCATACAGTTACCAACGACAGACATAGATCTCGTGTCGAGTGGGTCAAAAACACCTCACGGCCCCCCGATCAATGGAGCCAAGGCATCGAAGAAGAAAAAGAGCAAGATTGTCGAGTCTGACGTGTCCATCATGCACCTATACGAAGATGTCAAAACGATACCTGCAAAGGGGAAAGGTGGTGCAAAAGTTGATCCTCTGATGGATCTTCTCTCTGTCAACACATATCTCAAACGTGACCCCACAAAGATGATCGTTCGGTGTGCCGGAGCCGAATATGGATGTGCTACAACGTGGGCTGCACCTCGTTGGAAGACCCGAGTATTCGGACATGCATTACAATGTGGAAAACTGGACAAAATCAGTTTAACGCTACGGGATCGTGTTCGCACTGCTATGGCCAAGGAATCCTTAGGTGGTCGTGTTCGAAAGCCAGAGCCCACTCGTTCCGAGCCCCGAATGTGAACCTGTTGCTGTCACATCTGCATCTTCCACTGTTTCATTACGAGGAACTCCTAGTGCACCACTGAAACAAAAATCAATATATCCATCAGAGCGTAAAGCACGCATTTCAGCACTCAAAGACCAACTTGACTTCGATGTCCTGAAACTCATCTGTATTGGTGGTATTCCACCAACAAAAGTTGATTCGACAGAATGGAAGACAATGTGGAAGCACAGGAAACCCTGACTACGAACCAGCATCTTGCGCAGTACTCACTGAATCACAAATTCCCCAATGAGGCCGCTCGCATCGAAGATTTGCAATTGCAACACCTTCGTACCTGTGATAACCTTACCATCACTTTCGATGGAAATACCACGAAAATGCCCCAGTCTGTTTATACTGTACATGTGATCACTCCAGTGCGTCGGGTCTTTTTGGTGGAAGGTGATGAGTTGTCAGAAGTATCACATACTGGAGCAAAGATATATGATGTACTGCGAAAGGTGAGCAACCAGGATCTCGTAATGATAGTTCCAAACTAACACCGAGGCTTACAGGTCATGTTACGAGTTGGAGCCGAACATTTTGGTGGAGTGGCATCGGACAACACTGGAAATACAACATTAGCTCGCTCACTCTTGCAGGAAGAATTTAGTTGGATCATTGTTCTCCCTGACTCATGTCATCATATGAGTTCCCTATGCAAAGACATTGGTAGCATTAAATTCTTTCGACCAGTAAGTTATCACTGATCTTTGGGCTCTTTGATTTGAATTATTGACTCATTTTAAATTCAACTCAAGGTGATCAAGAAGATACGTCGAATGATCAAGTACTTCAAGAACTCGAACATTGCCAGTGCTCATCTACGTTGTCATCGTAAGGATTTACAAATCAAGAGAGGACTTGTGTCAGTTGGCAAAACACGCTTCGGAACCATCTATCATTCTGGAGAGTCACTTCGTCGTTGCCTCAAGCCTATCCGACAATTGTGCACCGAAAAGGTTATCAACATACCAGTATGTCATCTGGTGAACTGTGGTTTTGTGAGATGCTTAGAAGTACCTTACAGGAAGTCAACAACTACTTTGTTGAAGGTCAGTTTCACTACCGACAAATTTGAAGTTGAACTTCGACAACTTCTCACAAGTACTTGCTCCAATTGCAAAGGCTATAACATGCCTCGAGTCTACTCACTCCACTGTGTCAGACGTGTATCTTTTCTGGCTTGCTGTCACAGCAACAATACATCAAATTATCACCGAGGATATCACTGGCTTGCCTGACTGAGGTCACCGAGAAGATTCGACGAGCTGTCAATTACCGCTTCAATCAAATGGTAAATGATGCACCATGTGACGTGTATTTAACTGGTTTTCTTCTTGATCCTCGTGAGTTTTCTGTTGTGTTACATTACTCGCTGTTTAACTGACTCAAACATCAAAAGAATTCAGAGGGGCAGATATTCTCCAGGACTTGAACCCACTGGCCATTGCTCGTATCAAGATCGGAGGCCAAACAAATCACCCCCAGGACAAAGAACTCCCAGATTCAGTTTGTTGTATGGGAAAGTTTTTGCTTCCAATGCTTCGTATCGAATACGAGAAGCGAAAGGTTCCCATTGCAAACCTGAGTATCTCAGAGGCCAACACTCGGTTGAAAGACCTCGTAAAAAAATACTTGAAAAAGGTTTACCCTTTCGATCGTGAACTTCGAACTGACGAGTCAGCGTATGAATGGTGGAGTTATATGGATAAAGATCGTTCCGGTGATGCTCAGCCACTCGTGGTATGTCAAACCTACAATTACATTGTCCTGAAGCTGATCATAATCTAACCAGAGGCTTGCTGTTCGAATCTCTGCGCTCGTACCCAATTCAATGGCTGATGAACGGACTGGCTCGACATTCACTTGGCTCAACTCACCACTTCGCAGTCGACAGCAGGTGAAAACATTCGTCAGGACTGTCCAAATCCGTAGTTGGTACAAACATGATCCCAGTGTGAGTGTACATCAATATTTTCATTGACTATCTGCAACTCACTGACCTCAACACTAGGCACCACCTCCAAAAAAGAAACCAACTGTCAAATGGTGAAATATGTCATCGACCATTTTTGGCCGCAAGCGCAAGCGAGGGAAGGAAGACGAAAACGACGATGATGATGACGAAACTTCTGATGTGGACGATGATTTCACAGATGAACTTGAAGCAAGGCCTGATGAGGATAGTAACAACGACTCAGACTCGGATGTTGCTGACCCTGAGGATATAGCAGAAGACGGTTCAAGCAAAGCAGATTCTTTTGACGGCGAAGATTTCGATGCCGCCAGGATCATCAATCTCGACTCTGGGAAACTCGCTGATGTGCTTGCTGATAAGGATTTGACACCCGCAGCACCAAGAAACACTGTCATTCTTCTGCCGGCAAGCACCTTTGTGCAAGAGAGGGTCTTGACGGAGGCAGACCGGGACATGGAATAGATGCGCTATATAATATATTTACTTAGTATTGGTGAACGAGTGCAAATTTTGTGAAACACGCCATAAATTGAAAATTTTTGCAGCGCCCGGATCCGCCGGGCCGGTTTTGCCGCCGGTGGATATCCACCCCACTCACCGGTGGATAACTCACCCCCAATTTCTCTAGGGTGGATATCCACAGTGGATAACCCCCAAGAAGGTTATCCACGGTACACTATGCTACATGTACAGTTCACTTGTGGTTCCGCTGAGGGGGACGACATTATTTAGTTGGGCAAGTTTGAAGAGTACTTGCGCAGCCATTACGTCTAGCTTATCGGCAAGAGAGTGGTGTGCGAGTCATTGACACCTTGTCCACGCCAGTCCAGGCAGTGCTTCATCAACACCATTGTTTACTGGAAGAACGTCGTCGTCACACAATCAATATCAGCCATCCTGCCGTCTATACTCCCATCAGACGTTCCTGCGCTCCCGTTTAACATCGTCTCTCAATCGGGCTTCTGAAAGATCGCGCCATATGACCCAAACATTTCCTTGCTTTCAACCTCGCCGGGAGTGAGGCTGGTCTTTGACGAGGCTGTTTCTTCACGCTGGGGGAGAAATAGAACGAGATGCAGGTGAACTTGGGAGGTTCATTGGACTGAGAGAGAATCCTCTTATCATCGATGGATTTCAGCTCAATGTCGAATGATGGTGGCACAAGGGAAACACCACGAAACATCTGCTAAGACTATCGCGGCAGGGCAATGAAAAGTACTGAACTTATGCATTCTATGAAACATCGACTTTGAGCTAGCATGTGAATGTAAGCTGCCACCTTACTGCCTCAAATGTCTGCAAGCACAACTTGAAGTGGTGAAGGTGGAAAACGATGGTGCATGCGCACTGGAAGATCTACATGGTGGTGTTGTGCCTGGGCGCTTCATCTTCACAGCAAACATGCTGTTAGGATTCCGACGGAACACGCACCTTAGTAGACAACCTGAACGAATACTTCCTGGACCAAACTATTTACAGTGTTATAGGAACCCTGCAGAGCACCTTCAAGTGAAGAACGGCCTTCTACTTAAGGAAGAAGAAGGCTAGCGCAAGCCAGCATGCTGCTTCCTCCATTACTGTTGCTCCATAAGTTGTTTGTATCAACTCGATCGAGTTCCACTCACATCTCACACTGTTGTTCATCGTTTTCCATTTCCGCAATCCCTTTTTTCGCTCAAATTCTTGAATTTGCTTCCCGAATTTGCTGCAAAGGCTCAGTCACAGCACAAAGTGGTAGATTATGAAAAGGGTAAAATGTGGATAAAGTGTAAAAATACCCGAGAATATCACCATGTTTTCTGCCAGACTCTCTCGTCTGGTAATTTGCCAAAAGTTACAGACTTTGCTATCATTATAGCGACATTTTCCCCTAGAATATACCCAGAATTCACAGAGATTTCTCCTGGAGTACTTGATGGATGCAGCTGCTATATTCAAAATATTGTTTGATAGCACGCTAGCTTCACGTTCGTCCTAGCTGCAGCTCATTAATATAATATATTGACAGCATGGACATTATGGGTACACTATATAGCATAGGACGGCTGATATTTGAGTGATATAATCCATTCAAAACACCCGCCCGGCCAGTACTGTGCTCTGCAAGTTCTGGCTCGAGAACTTGTGACGAGAGTGATCGAGATGGTGAGTGCCTAAGCTGGAGAAAAAAAAATGGGGGCATCAGCTTTCAGAAATCATTATTCATGTAGACATCTTACTGGAAGTGTCAAGTCTGGGCGTAAAGTGGAGAGCCCTGCTGAAATAAAGTGAATATATGCGCATATTGTCAACCACATAACATACCCAATCAATTTGCGAGATCAGTTCTGGTTAACGAGACTCAATGCGAGAGCATGGCGGCGGCTGCGTGTGGATGATGGATGGATGGGCTAGGTGACGTCACAGAGGACTGACTCGCATTCAAGTCAGAAGAACAACTCATCGAGAAATGTTGACAACGTACATGAGCTGTGGCTGTCTCGCGCATGATAACACATTGAACCTCGGAAGTCGATAAGCTCCTCGAGCTGAGCGGGACATTGTAGTATAATATCAGCCCCGAAATTGGTCAACTAAAATGTCACGTACATTGATAACGAGTCGTTGAGTTGTCGCGTAGATCTGTGACTCGTGAGAGGGATTAGCATGATAAACAAGAGCTTCCCAATGTAACACCACCAGCAATTGTGTTTGCATTAAGGATCTTGGTGCGCGGTCGTGGTCGAGAGTCAAGAGCGCCGGGGCCAACCAGAACAAAATCGCGACTAAGTCCCATATTGATCAATATTTGCGACACAACGAAAGGATAGTTTGATTGTATTTTCAGATTCTGTTGAAATACCACAGGGTGTATTTTTCATTCGGGGAAATGCAAGAAAATTACTGGAAAGTGTCAAATTGCACTGTGTTTCCCGGAAGCAGTAATCTGCGTGTTTATGCTGTGAGTTTAGGTATCACAGATGGCCCTTCGGCGGCCCTCGCTCAACAACAACGCCACCAAGCTCGCAGCGACAGCTCCAGCATCACACGTCAGCTGCCCGAACCTCAACAGCGGCCAGCTTATGCTTATCCGTGGTCTGCACGACGCTTACTTCTTCCTCCCCCCATATCAATCCCTAAGCCCGGCGTGGCGGCACCAACATTACCTTCACCTTCACCTTCACCTTCACCTTCACCTTCACCTTCACCATTCCCTCGCTTTGGTCATGCACTTTCTGCGGCAGCCACTACGTCGGGAGAGTTGTATCTTTTTGGCGGTCTCGTCTGCGAAACAGCCCGCAATGATTTGTACCTTTTTTCTATCCGCGATATCTCTGCGACTCTCGTTCAGACAAGTTCAGAAATACCCTCGCCGCGAGTCGGTCATGCCAGTACAATCGTTGGCAACGTTCTCATTGTATGGGGAGGTGACACCAAAACAGATCCCTGGTCTAATCAGTCAGAAAAGCAAGATGATGGCTTATATCTACTGAACCTCAGTGCGTTCATCCTGATTGTTGAGAGAAACCATAGTTCATGTACACCCCAGTTTCACGGGAGTGGACGCGGGTATCTATGTACGGTTCTGCACCTGCTGGACAGTATGGACACGCTGTTACTGTAGTCCGCACCAAATTTTTCGTCTTCGGAGGACAGGTAGATGGCGAGTTCCTGAATGACCTCTGGTCATTTGATCTCACTACACGTAAATTTCGTTCAATTTAAGCTTATTTCCTAAAGCTTATGTTATGTTTCTTAGTCCGGACACACACGGCTTGGGAGCTGTGTCAGCCTGTCGGAGCCGCCCGTCCTGCTCTGCGCACAGGGCATGCCTGTGTAACGTATCAAGATCGCATCATCGTGTATGTTCTACGTTCATTCTGGATAGGCGCGTATTCACGTTTCACAGGTTCGGAGGAACGGATGGCCAATACCATTACAACGATACATGGTCGTATGACACTAATCTACTGGTGGGTGCTTTGGGATTGTAGATGACTTGAACATCCACACTCAATCTGGGTCGTTTAGCATTCAAAAAACTCTGCACTATGTGGTGTGTCGCAAAGGGAGGCGGAGCTGTCGCTGCGGGCAATTATGAGGCTGCTGTCGAACTATATTCGGCAGGAATCGAGCTGGACTCCTCATGCGAACCGCAGTAATGCAAATTTAGAACGAAACCATCATGCAGAGGCCCTTCACGACACGGAAAAGGTGCGGAAAAGGTGCGGATGATATCTATCATTTGACTAGTAATTTTTCTGATACCGACGATGCATAGGTCATCGAACTCAACCCTTCTTCTTATCGTGGGTACGAACTGAAGCATGCAGCACTTCACCGCGCACAGCGCTATGATGAAGCAATGGAGGCTTTCAAACCATGTTCTTGAAGTTAGACCATGCGCCTGACGCGCAGATACGAGGTAAGCCTGAACCTCTCATACCTCAACATGAATGTCATGGACACTTTCTCCAGAGCTGTATCAGCAGTATGCCAGTCCATCTGATGTTGAGGACACTATTCGAAGTGCCATTCACGATCAACTGGAAAACGCCCCGCTTCGCCTAATCAACACCTCCGCTGGGCATCTATACAATCGAGAGGCGCAGATAAATACCTTCATGGAAAGCATAGAGTACAAGGAGATCCTCTCTTCATCGATGACACACCTGCCCCTTCAAACGGAGCCCATAGAAGAAGCGGTCGCGAAGTACTTCAATTGGGTCATGCTATCACATAAGTGGGAAAGCAAGGAACCGCTGATGCACGACATTCACGACAAGGTGGTATACGATTTGGATCCAGGTGGAACGGTGGTGAAGTTGCAGACTTTCTGCAAAGTCACTCGTGATGCGGGGCATCGACGGGCATGGAGTGATACATGCTGCACCGACCAGAATAACAACGTTGAGCTCCAACGATCAGTCAACTCCATGTTTGTCTGGTATCGCAACTCAGCTCTTACGATAGTCTACTTGTCGGACGTCCCGCCTTCGTCGAAGTCTGGTGCACTTGCGGACAGCACGTGGAACACGCGGGGATGGACTATTCAGGAGTTTCTGGCTCCTAATGTTGTTCTCTTCTACCAAGTTGATTGGAACCCATATCTCAATGACAGCTCTCCCGACCACAAGGAGTCTGTAGCTATCATGCAGGAGTTGAAGGATGCAACATGCATAGATGCACAGGCCCTTGTTGCCTTCCGTCCGGGGATGAGAGGCGCACGACAGAAACTGCAATGGGCGTCTACGCGCGTCACGACGCTGCAGGAAGATATCGCCTACTCACTGTTTGGCATTTTCGGCATCCACCTACCTGTCATCTACGGCGAGATGAAACAAAATGCACTAGGGCGGCTCTTGCAGGAGATTGTTGCTCAGTCGGGTGACATTACTGCCTTGGACTGGGTCGGAAAATCGTCTGAGTTCAATAGCTGTCTCCCAGCTGACATCACTGCGTACAAAGCTCCGCCATGCACACCGCCAGCTCTATCTGAATATCAGATACAGGCGTCAATCTCATCGCTGCGAAATGCTGCTGTCGTGGAGCTGGCTTTGACGCTGTATACCCGGCTTGACAACCTCAACGCTCCTCGTTTCGCGAACCGCAGGTTGCAACTGCCTTGCATTGCATTTCCTATCACAGAAGTCCGACGGAGGCACCGTGAAGATCAGGAGACATGTTTTACTTATTATGTCAAGGCACACGGGCTTCAAGACCTGTTGATCACCACAGAAGCCAGACTGGTTCAATTCTCGCCGGCAAGGCCCACCCAGCAGACGTTCTTGCTTGTTCGTCCGTGGAATCGGCATGACCTCGGGCTGCCTGACTTTGCCGACGATATGACCGTGAAAATTTGGTCTATGCCCTGGTCTCTGGCGGAGAATATTCGCTGCGAGACTCACTGGGATATTCTCCTCCAGAACATGGGCCAGTTGACTCCGAGTCTCACGCGCGAACGTTGAGGTTGATTTTTCGCCTCGGACAGCCCTTTGGCGCACTTTTACTAGCGCGGCAGCGGGGTGAGGAGTACAAGAGAATCGCGTCAGATTACAATATCACGGCACGGGTCAAGGACATGGCTGCTGTTCATGACATGATGGGTATCAGGACGCTAGAGATATTGTAGTTGCATCCATTTCGAAGAACGGAGATATCTAGCACGTTTTAATTCATACCTTGACAGTAGCTTTATAGCAAAATATCCCTAAGTCTTCGTATCATATTATACACCGACTTACAACAGACAGACAAGGTTCCCACCACCGCGATTGTATTACCGAATATTTACTACCTGAGAATTCGGCGCGCTGTTCGTCCATATATGCTGCTACTTACGTTAAGGCACTCGACGTTCAGTACGTCCTTGTTATTTGTCGCCATCATTGCATCCACCCGCAACAGCTCGTCCCTACAGCAGTACCTCAGGTATCAGGTACCTCATGTACACTGGCATCCAAACCATAAGTAGCAGGCAGGAAATGGGGGAAATGGATGTCGAGGATGCAATTGATTACCTTGCTCAATTGCAGTGATAACCGCTGGCACAGGTAAATGGGAAGACACTGTGGTGATCATTCATTCTACTCCGACGTATTGTATGGGGCCCAGGTTAAGAAAAATAAGTTAATCATGTATTTTACATCTCATCACAGCCCGAGAACCTCCCCAACGGTCAACCAGCGATGCCCCTCCCACAGCGAGTTATCCCTGCTAGCCGATACCGGATCGTCCGACTCTGTCACAGGGTTCCACCCGCAACTCCCTCCTCCTCGCCCAACGTGCTTCTGGAAGATCGTACGGAAAGGCGCGTTGGCCACACCTTCCATAGGAAGGGCATCACAGTGTACCACAGGTACGCTGCCTTTATACAGGGCAGCGATATCCGAGAACGTTGCGCGCTGTCCCTCGATGTGAATTTCAACATCGAGTAGACGAGATGGAGGTTGAGTAGTAAGAATATGAGCTACGTATCCTGCAACGTCGGCTACTGCAGTGAAGGACCTTAGTGTTTCTCCTTTGTTCACGATATGGAACTTGCCAGTGTCGGCGAGCGCGGTGAGCCAAGGTACGAATTCGATGAATAATCCATTCTAGTAGACAGGTTATCGTGTTCAGTGCTTACAACGAAATCTAAGAAATGAATACTCACGAAGACGCGGAGAGTTGGCAATCCAATTGATTTTGCATAGACTGTGAACTGAGGATGAGTCCACGCCACGAAGTGCTATAATTATCACTCGCCTGCGAAGTCAGTCTTCGGATAAGCTATGCCGCCCTGGTTTATTTGCGGTAATATACCGAACTCGCTGGGTACAAAGAGCTTCACACCTGCCTCCTTGGCGGCGTCAGCGAGAACATTCTGGCCGACTACGCCTCCGAAAACAAGGCTAACGGTAGAAATGAGGACGTCGACTTTGTGCTCGCGAAGAATTGCGGAGATCTCGGATGCAGACGTATAATCTGCGCGCACAACCTTCAGGTTAGGATCATCAGCAGGTAGGGCAGACGTGTTTTTGGACGTCGGCCGAGCGATGACGAGAATTGGAGCGCCAATGGCGAGGAATGCCTAATGAGATGGCTAAGGACGACAATTGGAAGAGTATTATAATGAATATCACCTTCACGATAGGAATTCCAGCGGTGGCGCCTGCGCCGACGATAACAAAAGACTTGAAGCGTTGTTCAGACATGTCGTGTTGGTCAGAGATTTGGTTTCTGTAGTGTGATGGAAATGTTTTCTTCAATAACCGTACGGACTTTTATACTCTACCTCCTGCGATGTGGCATCATCATCATCATCATCAACACTGCGATCTTGTCGTGTGGTGTAACTGAACAATACCTGGGAGACCTTGGCAAAGATTACTGTGCAGGATGACGCGGTCGTGCCGCGCCTCACGGGTCGTGACGCGGTATGTTGATATCAATGTGCACGAATGCAAATAGCATACCAGGCTCGAGTAGATGCTGCCTTGACGAGGCATTTGCAAGCAAGGCGGTGTCAATCAGTGATCCTATGCACGGTCCGATCAAAACGCTCGTGAGTCGCAATCATTAATCATGCTTCGCATGCTTTTGTACTATGCAGGAGTTTAGTCGAATTTCGCTCGGTATCGTAGGGACTTACCGTCTGGCTCTGAGGCTCTCCGCAAGGGCTACTGCACCCGAGTCAGTCGAGCATTTAAATATTGACTTTTTTAAGTTATTGGATCTGGCGCTTGCAAGCCATAAGCAACTTCATTGACTCAGCAACTCTTCAAGTTGGATCGCACTGCGCACAGGTCAGTACTATTACTGCTCCTCTTCGCTGTTATCAGTTGGCTGCGCTCTTTTGATGGTAACCCAGCAGTTGTAAGCTCACCACTTCCATCAATGATCAGCCTTCTCCCTGTGCGCCCGAAGATCACGACAAGATCAAATTTTGTCCAGTATCTGCTAGACGCCTTGGTATACCGAAGGCGAAACTTCGTTGCAGCGCGGCACTATCAATTCGCTGGTGCAGCTCCACCACGGTCACACAAGCGGAAACCCATTTTCGACATCTATCACTGGTGGGAGTATCGTTGGTATCGGCATCGCCTTGTGCTCGACATCCTCGACTTTGATCCCTGTCACTCTCGATTCTCAAGCTTGTGTCGCACAGCTTCGTATTGCTAGGCTAGGGGTCCAGGGCAATGTAATATGGGCAGGGTGGGATCAAGTCTGGACAAATGCTTCCGCGGAACCAAACGTTTCGCCCCGTCCTCACACCCCTAGAGTTTGGATGATCTCGATGCAGATGCCGGGACTGTGCCATCTGGAGAGAAGTCCAGCGAGATACCGAAGTGGGCTTTGCTGACTGGGATGAAAGATGCTTCATACCAGATCATGAGCTCTCCTGCACCACCGCTTGCTATTAATCCGTCTCATGACACCGTCACCGCATGTACGCTGCCATGATGCCCCTCCATTTACTTCAACACCGCATTGCCCCCCAAGTCCCACAAACAAAGTAGCCCGGCTCCCGACCCCGTCACCATACGTTGCCCGTCGGGGAAGACGATGACTGCCGTTACTACGGATCCTTCATCATCTTGAAACACCCGAATGGACGTCTCAAACTCCATGACGCCGTAAACCTATGGGTAGATACTCGTATCAGACTCCTCAGGTTGATAGTACCAACGCTGTCGATTGTCGTGTGTATTGCAAGCACTTCGAGGACGCCCGCAGCACTCGGGAAGAAGGTTGCATGTTGTGGCCCAAGTCATTATTTATCGACAATGTCGATTCCTCGGTGGTAAATGTTGGACCGACAGCTCAGGCGAGTGATGCGCCTTTTCTACACGTTTCTGCGAAGAAAACTACCGACCGGACTCGATGGGAGTATTCGACGCCAAGCTGGACATTAGTATTGGCTCAGGCTTAAGGACGACAGAAATAAACCTAGATTCCTTGGTACGATCTTATTATACATGAACATCGCCCATTGTGAACTAGATTAGGAACTCGCCTTGTTCGTTGATGGTTGGGCTATTTGTGACCGTACTAGTCGTGCACGTACAGATTTCAAGTTGCTGCATACAAATCATAACATACGCCAGGGTTCGGTTACGACTCATGAAATACAGAAATGACTGACCTGCGTGACATGAATCAGAAGATTACGATGGGGGTGATAACAGTATTATATCTGAGTAACACTTTACGCCGATAATGATTATTCATCCAGGTTGATCGCGCGGCCAAACCTGGCGTACAACGTAACTTTGAGCTCCTTCATCTCCTTCTCGCATTGTTCTGCATTTTCTGATAGGTCTGAGAGTTGAGCGGATATAATCGCCTGATCCTTTTCGAGTCGCTTCATCGCTCGGGGTTGAGGCAGGTGAAGGAAAGATTCGCCGATCTTGTACCTGATGTATAGTGAACAAAGTCAGCCCTAGTCCTTGTGAGAGCACGATATTCATACGCACAGTACAGTATCGTCCTCATCAGTAAGTTCAAGCTCTGTAGAGAGGTCATCCAATGCTTCCTTCTCTTGCTGGAAGCTATCATGAGACTCGAACGAGTGTTTAGCTTGCCAACATACCTTTAGCTCCTCGAGTCGTTCCTCTATGCTCCTGAGACGAGTATTTAGTTTGGAGAACGTGTTGATACGTTGTTGATCCTCTAAGAACAACTCAATTGGCTGGCACCCTGAGTGTCAAAGACTCGGAACGCACCCCAAGTGACCTCAGCGCTGTCGTCGTTCTCCTCCTCTTCTGCAAGCTTAAATGTATTTATTCAGCGACCATCGTTGCATGATTAAATGTCAAAGAGATACCATCCGCATGTTGTTCATGTTGGTAGTGCAGATCAGCTTGGGAAATTGATCTGCCGGCGGCAGGCGTCTATTAATGGGACAACATTGTCATGGCCCGCTGTCAGTGACGTTTCAACTTGAACAGTTAACTCACGGTCATCGACAGACTGTTCTACTGCGGAACGCTCATTAGACCAGACTCGATTTCAGCTAAACAATGTCTTGTCTCAACCTGGTTCTGCAAGACCCGGCGATCGTTAGGGATTTCTTGCGAACCAAGACACCATATGAAGCAGCAAAGACGGCACTTTTCTTCTATGTCGTTACAATTCAAACCTTCAAGCTCTGCAGGCATGTCCAGGCTCGAGGCATAACCGACTCTCTGAGAGATTCGTGGACATGGACCTACAGGGTGCGTAGCATTCATCGAGTCTTATTGCTCTGAGAACTAACTAAAAGATAGCAAGTATTACTGCTCGCGCTGAAGGTACCTTCAGTACAGAAGGAAGTTCAGCAGCAATTGAGCAAGGCAAGACTGGACATCGAGGACAAGCTCGTGCCCAAGGGAGCCGCCGTTTCGCGACATCTTGCCCTCCCAGAGGAAGGGAAATCAGAGGAATGGATATTAGCAGAGATGGCGAAGATGGATACCGATATGGGTCCGAATGCTGATTGGAGACACGGCAAATTGTCAGGAACAGTCTACCGTGCGTCCGCCACCTCAATACACCCCCGTCATTAAGTATCTCACCCTTTTAAATAGATGGAGGAGAGGATATGTCAAGAGTGATCGTCGCTGCTTTCGAGCGTTATATGGTTTCCAACCCGTTGCACCCGGAGGTATTCCCTGCTACCCGCAAGATGGAAGCTGAGATCGTCTCCATGTGCCTACGGATGTACAACAACCCGGATGGAGCTGGTACCATGACCTCAGGTGGTACTGAGTCTATTGTCATGGCTGTCAAGACTTATAGAGACTGGGCACGAGATGTGAAGGGTATAACGGAGCCTGAGATGTGGGTATTGAAGTTCCTACGACGGGAATTATTATGGTGCTGACACCCTTGTGACAGGATTGTTCCAGTAACCGCCCACGCCGCATTTGTCAAGGGCGCGGCGTACATGAAAATAAAAGTTCACATGATCCCAGTAGACCCAGTAACACGAAAGGTAAACATTAAACGCGTTCGTAGAGCTATGTGAGTGTCCTTTCCTATGCCAATGATATGTTCCTTATATGTCTTCTAATAGAAACAGGAACACAATCCTTGTAAGCATTTCCTTTGTCACAGCCCCAAGACTTAACACTGTTGTGCAGCTTGTAGGGTCAGCCGTCAATTTCCCAGATGGGAATCAAGACGATATGGTTGCTTTGGGCGAACTCGCTGCAAAGTACAAAATTGGTCTGCATGTTGACTGTTGCCTTGGGTCTTTCATTGTGCCATTCCTGGAGAAAGCAGGTCTTTCTGATGGCGAAGATGGAGGCGCAAAGTATAAACTCACCCCATTCGACTTTAGAGTCCGCGGAGTTACTAGCATCAGTTGCGATACTCATAAGGTACACTCTCACCATTTAATTCAGTTCATTGAATTGAGCCAGATGTCTCCTTCGTGTAACAGTATGGATGTGCGCCCAAGGTCAGGCTTCATTTATGAGAGCCTCGTGAATGATTGACCATTCTTACTGGATCTTGTAGGGGTCTTCTGTAATCATGTATCGTGACGCTGCGTTACGGCGTCATCAATACTTTATCATGCCTGAATGGACAGGTTCGTAATATCTTGAAAAATGTTTCCATCGACTTCAGTTCCTTGCAGGTGGCGTCTATGCGAGCCCGAGTCTGTCAGGCTCCCGGTATGTCAACCCCTAGTTCCGTTATTTTTGTAGCTGACCTTTCGTGCGCGCTTAGACCTGGTGCGTTGATTGCAGGAACCTGGGCAGCGATGCAGTACATGGGATCGGAGTACGTATCTTTGTTTTTCCCTAGCTCTGTTCTCATGATTCTTGAATTTCTTAGTGGTTATCTCGAATCCTGCCGCAAAATCGTTTCCTGCGCGCGTATGATTGCCAACACCATTACGAATTCCATTCCAGAATTGTATGTACTTGGCTCGCCACCCGCTTCCGTCGTCGCATTCGGGTCCAAGTCACCTGAGGTGAATGTCCATGAGGTCGGGGACGCAATGTCTAGGAAAGGCTGGCATCTCAATGCACTGAGCGGACCTGCTGCGGTACATATTGCATGCACAGTAGGTTTTCTTGTTTCATTCTCCGCAGCCATGGGGACTTATTCATTTGGTTGCCTGAAAGCACCTCACGCCCCCGCTTGTTGATACATTCATCGCGGATCTCAAGGACTCTGTGCAAGAAGCCAAGTTGACGCCGTCTGGAAAGGGCACCATGGTTATGCTCTACGGTAAGATTCTTTTTCATTACCCTTTCCACCTCTGCTTCATCAACGGTCATGATGGACATACGACTGACCCTGTTATTCCTTTTCAGGACTCGGAACATCTAGCGCCGTCGGCCCAGATATGGTCAGCGAAGTTGCCACGATGTTCTTGGATACGTTGTACAAAGCTTGATGCAGTGTTCTCGTTTTGCTGCGCAGACATAGAGTATTCGTGTACATGTGGTTTGTTTGCATCTTTAGCATCTCAGAAGGATGTATTGTAATTAATTCTCTCGGCGCCATAGCATACTTCGCCCAATGGCGGAACATGCACAATGCAATACTGCTGCAACTCCACGTGAAAACATCCAATAGTGTTTAAGCCCACCGTGGCACTGGGAGAAGAACTTTCTTGTTTCGTTTATTCGGAGTTACTGTAAGCAAATCACAGCAAATCGCAGTCGTGGTCGATTGCAGGCACCAAAGCGTGAGTTTCGCGGCAAGACAAATGGGAAGAAGTGTTCAACTATAGCTCCAAATATAGTGCTGTCTCCCACCACCGCTGTGCAGGCACAAACACATCCCGAAAGCGCTCTCGACGCCTAATATTGCAGCCAACTGGACCAAAAAGGAAGATTGGTGTGTTCAGGGGGCGAGCCTGACACCGGACCACCGGAAGTCCACCCAGTCACTGGGACGAAGGGAGCCAAAGCACTGCAATACTCACCAAGACAGTACTCAGGCCTTCCCGCCGTTTTCAGTACCTCAACGTTCTACAAGGTTCTACGCCTATATTAGTGTCATTGGACTTCAGCATGTGAACCATATCGTTCCGGATCTTATGTCCATGACAGTAAACTACATCAGCTTCCATTCTGAAGGAACCGTCGTTCGCTTCCGGTAGATCTCTGGTCTGTGCCAATTTTATGGCTCATTTGTCGTATCCCCAGTTGTTTTATGGACCCTGACAATGAAAAGGGACTCAGAGCATTCGACATGCCAGCAGCTCGATACCGGTGTTCCCCCTAGTTCCCAAGATGAAAGCAATGAAAGCAAGCATTGATCGAGATTCGATTCTCGGGCCTTCCTGACCGACAGAGTATGTTGTACTGGGTTCCAAGGGCAGGGACTGTCCATTCAGGGTCTCTCGGCCCTTTCCGCAGCTTAGTCAGTGGGTAGAGCAAAGGTGCATTCTGGAATTTGCATGTTCGTGCTCTTGCAGGCTGTACCACCTTGGGCTTCCCAACGTGAATTCATATCGTCATCGTGAGTACCTCAAGGTCTAGGGCTACCACTGACATCCGACTTGAGCCCATATGTGAGTCATCTCAGCTTGGGTGAAATAATTCCAGATAAGCTACTTCAGCTTCTTCCCTTCTGGCCTGATATGTTTCATCACTACGTGTCGTATGCTGATAAGTATTGGAACAAATTAAATTCAAGTTGTCACATGATATCTGACAGTCGCCTGCAGGCCGTGGCCCTGGGCAGTGTAAAGTCTTGTGTAAAATAGTACGTGAAGAAAGAGCTTACACCGCAGGTCATCGGTTATCGATTATCTTCCATCTTATCAAGGCTGAGCAATGCCGCCAATGAGGTTCTATTGCAATTCCATATGATGAGAGGGACTCATACGGGCAGGATAATGTACAACTTCGGGTTGTGTCGAATATCATGATGTGTGTACATGACTCATGAGTTGCAGGTTTCCTCCACTCTGCGGGCATCCGGGACTTGATGCTCTCCGACTTGGATCTTTGTCTAACTTACATATGTCAAACTTATGCACATGAGTTTAACTCAAGTTTGACCTTGCTTTACCCAATTTTAACCTTGCTTTTATCACCAGATCTTCGGATGGGTGTCGGTACACTTTTATCATTATGGGCCATGGCCCATTGAGTATTGATTACTGATGGAACTGATGCAGTCTGTAGATCCTCTCGAGAACGGCATTGGAACACGTTCCATCACGAACAGACTTTCCCGGTGTTCAAATATTTCGTGTGTTTTAGATCCAAGATCTCCCAAAAAATGTACTTTGCATGATCCCTATAAAGCGCTGGATGGTGGTCTATCTACACGAACACCATCGTTGTGCCAAATTTTCCGATCTCAAGATGACTCTACTCTCAAATGATCCTGCTTGGTGACCGATAATGGATCTCAATCGTATCGTCAGCTATTTCGTTAGTGGAGAGTAAATCGGATAACGTTGGTGACATCTCACTGTCTTTGACTGTGGTTTCGCAGTTGCATCCTCTACTGCGGTGGTATACGATTGGGGTGAGCGAGATACTACTTACCGCGGGAATCATAGATATTTATGTGGTATTCAAGCCCTGACATTCGGACAAGAGGGAGGTAAGTCGAAGCCATTACCGGCGCAGCCATCTCACTAAGAATGGTGTTATAGTTCGAACTGGTCTGGGTGAGCAAAGTCCCGTCTCAGAAGCACAGCAGGATAATATAGTTAATTCGGGACAGAGGCAACACTGGTCTCTCATGACTGTGCTGTATATCAGCGTGCGTAGTTTATATTTAAGCAGTGGGCAAGTTGTGTTGACGTGAAATACACCAGGCGCGCCACGTTAGAACACTATTCGCTGTGTATGTTTGCAACGTTACAAGATAACACTGCACTGTGCCAATAAGCCATCTCTCACAACAGCTTCAACGCACTGTGTATGTTTCCTCACATACACTGCATTTGTTCCTTCCGACCAGTGGCATGTAGCAAATATTCCATCAGTCTCGGTGACAGATGTAGTGAGTATTCTGCACCAATGCCTGCTATTTCCGTTCAACCAACTCCACTTCTACATAGGGGTGAGTGATATTTTCAGCCGGCTTGTTGGTTCAACGTAACGACTGCAACAGCTGTGAGTTCATTTGAAACATTGCCCCAACGCGCGTCAGTAACTGGATTTTTCAGGCGCTATCATTTACTTCATACAGGCACGGACGCCTGTCGTCGTAAATGCCATGCTGGGCAGTGAGCTGCTCAGCTGTAGTACCTTACTGATACTGACTCGACTGAAATATCATGCAAGTCGTCATGATCATTCGGATACATGCCATGTATCAGCGGTCAACGAAGATATTCATCTTTCTTGTTGTAGTTTTCCTGGCGTCCACGATTGCCTCCGGAGGGATGATCGTAATAGGAAACAGGCATATTTCAGGAGGTAAGATGGATGAAAGTCTTCAGCTCAGCACATGAGACTCGTGGACAAATACCAGAGGAGCTCGTACTTTCCGGCAACTATCGTTGTTCTGTCGTCATGGATGCAGACGACATGCGTCTGAATGACGAGATCATGATACCCACCGTTGTATGGGAGCTCCTCGCCTTGTGTCTTACAGTCTGGATTGTTATAAAATACTTCTGTGAACTGCGACAATCATGGACATGATCAATCATCAGAGACTGTTTCATGGTGTTAATGGAGAGTCACGTGCTATACTTCGTAACGTGAGTCCGTAATTTGGATCGTGTTATGACCTTACTCCACTGAAGTTCCGCATGTGCTAGTTTTGCTGCCATATCTTGCCTCAACGTTGACCTCGGCGCGCTATCTTCAAAGCTCGTGGTGCGTTAATCTGTGACTGACATCTACATCTGACCACTCCTCATCATTTCCACAGTACTCATCTTCTGCGGGAACTGCTATCTATGGCAGTGTTCACGAAATTGCCCGGCTGTTGCAGATGTTTGTGCTGGGACCACGTCTCATCCTTAGCGTTCGACAGTATCACGCTAAACTCGTGACTCGTTCCGACGAAGGCATTGGCATGACTACAATTGCTTTCCGGGAGCGCGGACACATGTCAACCAGCGGTGGTGTGTAGTAGCGCGGGAAACGATCCAAGTGATCAACGGTACTGTGCAGGGAGCACGTAAATTTTAATTGGAGTTTCGTTGTGGTATTTATTTGGAGCTTCATCGTCGCATTTATTGAGTGTTTGGAAGTGATTTGGAGGTTAGAATTAGGATCAAAGTCACGTTCCTTTCAGGACGCTACAGTCAATATAAGTAGCCCGACTGACTCGAGGGTTGCTACATGGTTTCAGTCCATCACTTCTTGGCCCGTCGAACATGGATCGATTCATCCACCGCCGACCTAGTAGACTCCGGTTTCCCTCGACTCTTCCGACTAGAGCCTCCAGCCTGCAGCATTTCACCGTTAGCCGCCGGTGTCGTGGACTGGGAAGCTTTCCCTCCTCCCCCTTCCCCTCCCCCCTTACTGGATCGGCCAAAACCCTGAGCGGGGTGTGCTTCACCAGGTTTCGGACGGGCACTGTGGGATTTTTTCTTCCCTCTCTGATCCTTACTCCTAGAAGGAGGAGCACGCAGTGCTTCAGACGCTCTGTACGCTTCTGCTTGCATACGCGCCTCTTCCGCTGCCCACCACTTCATAAAATCTGCCTCCAGTTGAACGGCTCGCTCCTCTTCTTGTATCTCGACAAGCGATCGCTTGTCCTTTGGTGCAGGCATGTCCTGCAACAGCTGTAACTGTTGTATCTCAGCAAATGAAAGCGAGGATGATGCAACACTCGGTTGCACCACTGGCTGAACGGGCGGAAGTGTCCATGCGGCACCTGTGTTCCTGGTAAATACGAATCAGACAGACCTGACCGAAGGAGAACAGCTCGCACGTACGAAACACGTCGAGGACCTGGTGAACTGGACGTCGAAGGCACCTGTCGAACGGGTGAAAAGACAGGGCCGAGTGAAGGTGTATTCGGCTGAGGCTTCGAAGCTGACGGTCCAGCTTGAGGAGCCGGCCGCTGAGGTGTTTTCGCATGCGTTGGCTTCGCGGCGGCGGGTGACTCGGATAGCAGAGATGACTTCCCCACGTTAATATCAGATGACGTTCGACGCGGTGTCGGTGACACGTCGGGCTTCGATGACGAAGCCACGATCCTACTACGTTGTGGCGTAGCCACCTGCGTCAAGGACTCCTGACTAGGTTTGCCCATAGCACTATGCGCTGGTCTGCTTGCAGCACCAAGGACCCTGGTATTCTCAGCCTCGGCTATAATGGCCTTAAGATCAGTCCTTCATAGAGGCATCAGCACAATCCACAGGAAGAGAACCAAAACTCCACGTGCCTAGGTGCAGAGATGGGCTGTTTCCATACTGGTACTGGTCCAGATGGTTCAGCAATCGAAGGGACCGGACGATCGGGAGTGACATCCACAGGATCCATCGCGAACAGTTCGTCTCCTGATAGCCCAGTATCAGCAGCCTTACCCGAATCTGCTGCTGGATGCGCAGACATCGGGTAGGTCCTCATCGGGCCCGGAGCCAACAACTTCGGAGAATCCCTGTAAATCCGTGGCCTGTCTACGGGTTCAAACACAACTGGAATATCCTGTTGGGCAAGCCATTCAGCATACTTCTGCAGCGCCTCATTCGCCAGCAAGTTAGAACGAGAGACGAGGGATTTCGTCGTCTGCGCACTACAGATGTGCTCGGAAAGCTGTCGCACGACGGATGGGTCGAGGTCCTCGAGCATGCGACCCTCTAGCATCATCTCTAAATTTGCTGCGATGTAACTTTGCAGGCGTTCGACGAGATGGGTCGCGTTGAAGTGCGTTGCATCAGTGAGGAGATAGCACGCATTGTAGGCGTCGAGATGCTTCAGAATGACTTGTGAGCAGAGAAGCATCAGACGATCAAGTAGAAGTTCGTTCTAGTCGACATTGCACGTTGAATATACGCCTGAAAATAGTGCACGTGAACTTACTGCTGCGGAAATAACAGAAAACATGAAGGATAGCACGTCATCTATCCCTTCCACAAAGTCTTTGATGCAGTAAGCAGGCAATAACTCAGTCAATAAGACACAAAAACACACCAAGAGATTCAAACAAGTTCTCATCTCCATAACACATCCATCGAACGACATATTCCATCACTTGCCACTCCAAGTGCTTCAGATCAACGTCGACGATACCCGACTTATCACGACGCTTAGATGTCCACGCGCTATCTCCAAAGAAGCTGGCGAAGAATGGACTGCGGGCTTGTAGCACCACAGAATGACACCAAACGACTACTTCGTCGGCGAGGTGGAGCGCGACATCGGGCGCAAGAGAATCTTCGTTTGTATTTCTTCGTGACAGTCGAGTTGACTGGGTTCTCTCGTAGAGCAGGCGGAAGTCTTCTGCCTGCGAAGGGGCGGGCACTCGCTTTCCTGGCGATTGAAGTGCATTCGAAAGAAGCTGAAGATCCAATATACGTGCAAGTGACTGAAGCTCCGCCTTAATGGTTACGGGTTTCAAATCGACTGTTTGAAATTGAGACCCGAATGGGGTTCCGATGCGCAAATCCCAGATGGCGAGGAGTTCGTCCGAGTACAAGTATCGAAGGAGAATCAGGACCGTAAAAGGATGACACCCAATGATTCGGATCCTGCGGATCTTATCTGCCGAGACAAGACTGATCTCGATCCCCGATGATCTATCGTGTAATGGACGACCACCATGCAAAATGTCTCCTAACACTGGACACCTCACGGAGAGAATGAGCCGATGAGCCGGAAGATGTAGTGGAGAAGCGACAATAATCGCGTCGGCGTTATATGGCAGCACGACATCTGATGCGTTCTTGCACTCGTCCAGAACATGAAGAAACTTGGAGAGATCTCCAATATCGTCCAGGATCGACGCATCCTCGACATCTTCGTCAGCATCCAAGAGAGGAGTAGTCGCGTTTGGCACAGTAGGTAATGGCTCTGCACGCGATGAAAGACCTAGGTATGGCTGGATCTCACCAATATCATATGAAAACGAACGCGCAGTGACGTGGATGGGCGGTGGTTTAAAATCAACGCGGAGAGCCCCAAATGCCCCGGTGCTGTTTGCGCAAACAGCAACAGCACGCTGTATATACGGTATACGCTGAAACTTGAATGCTTTGGCACTGGAGGCCTGGCCTCCTTTGGCACTCCGCGAGCGGACATAGATATGACCAGACTGAGTACAGACTATGACAGTTCCATCTGCCCCAATGTCGACATCCTACAAGACGTCAGAACAATACGGTACTTGAATTCGAGCTCACCCACCTGTACAGCACTGAACTGACGTCTCAGCGCCCATATGCGTTGGGGCTTGAATGTAGAGGAACTCTTCGCGGAACCGCCTTCTGCAACAGACGGTGAAGTAAATGTGAATACTTCCCCACTCGACGAGAGGGCAGCAATGGTATCGTCGCAGCTCGTGAGTTTGGTGATTATCGGACCCTTGGCCGCTTGTGGGGGTCGGTAGACGGAGATCTCTGAGGGGAATCTCTGGGTAGGGAAACTAGACGTCGAACATCAGAAAGATAACAAGGTTAGTGCATAGAAAGTCTGACCTGATCTTGGAAACCCCCCCAGACCAAACGCACATGACGTCGCCTGTGACAAGTAGACACGCCATGAGGGTTTCCTGAGCCCAAAGTCACTCATCTAGAACCACGAGAAAAAAATGACTACGAACCGTCATCGCTATTGCGTGGACGGGCTTCACTATACTGGAGACTTTACGAGGGAGCACTTGGACTGGCACCAGCGCCTTGTTGTACCCTAATAAATTTCGATGTGAGCGCAAATTAACGACCCAGGTGAATAATGCCCGACCAAGTTGCCCGCCGTTCGTGCCCCATGTCCATATTTCCGCACTTGTCCAACAAGCAGAAGCAGTCTTGCACGCTGCAACACCTATGACAAACTCTTTCTTCAAGGAGCCGACTTTCCGTGGCATGGCCTGGATAGGCTCGTCGTGTTTGCCGGGGAGTGAGACTTCAATGACGTATCCGAGCTGAGAAAAGCGATTGAGTCCCCAGGTGAGGACTTCTCCAGTTGAAGTGAGCGCGACGGTGTGGTCTTGGCCAAGCGCAACGGACTCAATGGTGTGCTTGATGTCAGGAAGGGGCATGAGGCGATACTGCGTATGTTGACTGGGACCCAAACTACAGAAAAAATCAGTAACCGTTGTTATATGCTCGATCACACGTGTGGCCTACCGTCCTCCACTGCCAAAGCCACACACACGGATGTTATCCCGAGGCTCAGACGTGAGCACAACTACAGCCTGGTGAGCCCAGTGCATATACCGCGCAAAATTAAAATACACGCCTGTGTGGAGTTTGGACATCGACACTTGCCGGACGTGAATCGGGGCGAAGCGGTCGTCGAAGGTCTTCTTGTGCTGACGCGCCACATCGTCCTTGCGGGGAACGACGACCTGGTCAGGGTATACCCTATCATTCCCATCTCCCAGTCCCAACGCTGCGTTTCTGATATCGAAGGGTCGCTTGAGACATGATCACTAAATTCCAGCAGCACGTCGACTCACCTGTTCGTGCCCCAGGTAAACAGCTCCGCAAGAGCCTCTTCGTCCGCTGTAGGCTTTGCAGATCTCACAGTTGAGTTATAGAGGTCATAAGCTGTGTACCCTTCGAAGTCCTTGATGGACATATTGATATCTGGGCGCTTCAAAAGGAGGATCCTAGAACTCAGTAAGAAAAGACTGTCCCGGTTGCACATGGGAGATCGAGACGTACGCGGCGGAGACATTTCCCGCATAGAGTGCCCTATGTAAGGGTGTCCAGTGACTCTCCTTGTCCAGTACGTTGACGTTGATAGCCGGGTGGGCGAGGAGCATGCGGATATACTCCAAGCTTGACGGCTCGGTGGAGGCGCATGCCAGATGCAGGACAGACCGGCCAAGGGCATCGAGAGCGTTTATTTCGAGACCTATGCCTGAGTTAAGTGCCCCCGCGTGCTTCCATGATTTTCCGCTGCTGGTGCTGACGGAGGCGGAAGGCTGTCCATGACCGCCGTTGAGCAAGCGGTGGAAGGATTGCTGCTTGCGTAATGCAAAGTAGATATGGAGCAAGGTCATGCGCTGGGTATGTCAAACTGGACGATCGTTGGAGGAGATGATATGACTCCTCCTCGAAATCGCGTAGTCTGTCTTGTATGCCGGTGCCGATATTAGCCTGGCACAGGTGACGGTGACTCCAGAACACTAGCGATTGGCTGTTTGGATATCTAGACTCTAGAGGGTGGTCCTGCAAATGAAGAATAAGTTAGGGCTGTGAGCTAAGAGAGATATTAGTAAGAGTCTGATAGCATATAGAGGATAAGCAAGTATTGTACTCAGACTCTGAGAGAGCGACTCACGGTAGCTCACGGTCCACGGTCCACGGATAACCAGTATTTGCCGGTGCCGCCCAACAAGCATACAACATATCAATCCAACCGAACAAGTTCCATGGCATGCGCACTCCCTAGGGTGCTTGAAGCAATTTGTATTGATAATTGTCCAAAGTACTTGAAGGTCAAAGTCATACAAAACTGAAGTCCCAGCTGGTATCCTACTATCACTAGATTCGTTCAACACCACCCGGAAAAAAATAAAGAGCAGAGAGGGAATAGCCGTTTCATATACAAAGAACCGTACAGCACATGCTACAAAGTTTGCTGTATGTATGTATGTCGATGGCGCTTGAAGGGGACACTACATTAATGAACACCTGGAAGAAAAAAAGGGGAGGTCTGAAAAACGTATGAAAAGAAAGGAAAGAAAAAAAAACACAGTACGCGAAACTTGAAAAAAAGAGCGATATACGACGAACGGCAGCAGCATCAACAAACAAAATTCGACATGAAGAAAATACCATGAATATGTGATGTGTGCACCCCGATATGTAGAACCAATGTACCGCCAAATACATGTGCGTACAAGAAATGAGACGATAAATGATGTGTGGATCCTTGCTGTTCAAGACGGCGCTGGTAACAAGGCTGGGGGTCGTGGAGGCTTCACGCGGAACTGGCTGATGATGCATATGTGACTGTCAAGCATGTCAGTAAACGGACCAACATTCCAAAAAAAAAAAAGACAACGTACTCCGACGGGAAATGGGCGTTCGGGAACCCTACCACTTTTTCCAAGTACCCTCTGTCCACTTCTCCTAGCACCGCATTGACCGCCAGATTCGCGGTCGAATACCATATATAGTCGAGTTCGCCCTGGAAGCTCGGCGTATAATTTGTCAGCGGTAGCCCACCCGCCGCGGCGTTCGCGCTCTTGAGCCCCAAACGATGCCGCAGGCCATCCGTCGTGTACCGCCCGTACAGATGACTCATAAAGTCCGGGTGGTCTGGCGGCACGCTCCCGTTCGAGAGGAACTCGTACACGCCCGAGGACGGGACGCTGTTAAAGTCTCCGCAAATGATCAGCGGGATCTTGCTTCCATCGCTGTAAACGGGTGCACGGGGTGTATCCGGCCTTGGTGGCAATCGTGCAAAGTTCGCAGCGATCTTCTCGATCTCATCGACGAGGAGCGCAGCCTGGACAAGCTTGACGTCGCGATAAGCAGGATCCCAGTGGATGTGCGCGTTGGCAAGAATGATGCGAGTGCCGGTTTCTTTCACCTCGAAGAGACAGATGACGGCAATATGGTCTTTACCTAACACGCGATTAAACATGTCGTCTGTCTTTTTGAAGTCAGGGCGCTGCATTGCGACGGTGCTGAACTCGATGAGCTGGCGTTCGACGAGGGAGTACCTATAGAATAAATAAATTTAACAAATGAGTCGACATGAAAAGGGCACTCACTTGTCCGCCTTGTAGAACGTCGCACACCCATCGACCTGCCGGCGATCTGCATCACTCATCGTCTTATACCGGCTTTTCGGCCAATAAATTCCTTCATACCCCTGCCCCTGCAGATGCTTCACAAAGTAATCCTCGTACTGTGCGATGTCCACCTCCTGAAGGCACAAAAAGTCCGCATCGTAATTCATTATCTCCGTCAATATCAACTCCTTCCTATAGTCCCAGCTGAGTGCCCAAGACGGCGTGTATCCGTACAACCGCTCCGTCGCGTACTTCTCGCAGAGAATGTTGTAGCATAGAGCACTGAACATTTCTGTGGCAGGATCCGCGGCAAAGGCTTCGCGCTCTTGAGGCGAGATGAGGGACTTCCAAAGGCGCTCTGGTGGGGGAGCTGGAACGGGGCAGCTATCGCGCAGGAAGGAGATAAGTGCGGGTGTGCCGTCCTTCTGCACAATTGCCTTGAGAGACGTGTCAATCGGATTTCCTTCAACACCGATGGTCTGCAGCTGGTGCAAGCTGCCCAGTTCAGGTGGAAGGGTTACGATGTGATTGTCAAACAAGTATAACTCCTTTAGCTGCGTAAGCATGCCAAGCTCAGCGGGAACAGTTGAGAGGTTGTTTCCACTGAGATCGAGGAGCTCGAGATGGCGGAGCTTCGCAATCCCGGGGGGTATAGATGAAAGGCCGTTGTGGTTCAGATAAAGGTTAATAAGGAAGGTAAAACTGAAAAGGCCAGAGGAAGGTGGGATGGTTTTAATATTGATGCCACCCATGTCAAGGGAACTCCAGGTGTTCTGTGGAGGTTTGGCAGTAGGCCGCGGGGCCTCGGCAATTGGGGCAACAGTGGATGAGGGATGATTGACGACAGCGTTTGTAACGCCTGGTGAGCTCTCACCTGCACTCGAGGCGGGGGTAGAGGAGAGAGCTGGTGTAGGTGGGTCTTTCGAGGCAGATTCGGCGACGTCAGTGTTTGAGCTAGTACTCGGTTTGACAAAGTTGGGATTTGTGATGGGGATGGCGGATTTGATGACAGTGCGTGAAGCCAAGGCGCTGGCACGGGCACGGTGATGTGAGGACCGAGAGGACCTGATCATCTTTTATGACGTATTATGAGATTAAATTAAGCGGGGGACTGCTCGACATACCTCACACTTGAGAAGCTGCTGCTGCCAATGGGGCGTTATGATCTGGCTGCCCACGCTTCCTGGTGATCCCTGACCCAGATGTTGCGGGTGGATGTGACCATTGGGTGGGGAGGGGTAGTGAGACAATGAATTCTGGTGCTGGTGGTGAGGGAGGGGTGGATGTGAAAGGGGGTGATGTGGGTGATGCTGAATAGGATTTACAGCACCATTTGTATAGAGCGGGTAGCCTGGAGATGGTGGAGGTGGGCCTATACTCTGCTGGGGGTGATGTGTATGTGTGTGATTACGAGACCAAGGAGACTGTTCTTGAACATTGACATGGTGGGGGTGATTTGCGAGCTTGTGCGAAATTGCGGGCGACTGCGAAGGGTAGAACATCGCATCTGGGCCAGCGCAATATCACACTCAAGAAATATGCACTGCAAGGCAAATGCGAGGAGACTCTACACGTCAGACGTCAGAATACACACGAGACTATAAACAAAAGAAGAGGAACAGTTTAAATGTCGGCAACGAATAAGTCGAGTACGCTGCGGCCGTCGTCGTCCTGGTCGTGGTCGTTGTCGTCGGTGGTAGTGGAGTCGGGGTAATAGACACAAACGCAATTCAGTCAAAAGCTCGACAACCAAGTCCGGTCTAGCACTGCCACTGTTACGCCGGCGATGAACGGCGTGACCGGGTCACATGTATGTCTTAGCACAGCCACTGGTAATCGTCTAACATCCTCGATCGCGAATAAGGATACGCTCGTACGATGTATAATTTATTGTAAGATACTTATATAAAAGACACCGTTCTACTCCAATAATTTCTCTTCTCATTCCACCATGTCCATCTTCCAAGCAACCACATCTGCGCCAGTCAACATCGCCTGCATAAAGTGATCATCTTTCTATATATTTACAGATTAGATCTAACTTATCCTAATAGATACTGGGGCAAGCGCAACGAGCAGCTCATCCTCCCCACTAACTCCTCCCTCTCCGTCACTCTAAGCCAAGATAACCTTCGCAGCACCACCACCGCACGCGCTGATCCCTCCTTCACCGCTGATTGCCTTTGGCTCAATGGCAAGGTAGACCCGATCAAGCCCGGAGGTCGCCTCCACACGTGCATCACTGAGATGAAGCGTCTCCGTACAGCCTTTGAAGCAGCAAATCCCGATCAACCAAAGGTGCGTGCTTCACAATACGCCCTCGTACCCCATCACTAACGCACATCCAGATCGCTGCCTTCAGTGTGCACATCGCCTCCTATAACAACTTCCCCACAGCAGCAGGCCTGGCTTCATCCGCTTCAGGCTTCGCAGCTCTCGTGTTCGCCCTTGCTAAGCTCTACGCGCTCCCCCAAAGCCCTGAGGAACTCAGTCTCATCGCCCGTCGCGGCTCCGGTAGCGCATGCCGCTCCCTCTTTGGCGGCTTCGTCGCCTGGGACATGGGTAGCGATGATGCTACTGGCTCAGACAGCAAAGCGCGCCAAGTCGCACCAGAATCCCACTGGCCCGAGATGGAAGCCCTCATCTGCGTCGTCAACGATGCCAAGAAAGGCACTAGCAGCACCAGCGGCATGCAGCGCACCGTCGTCACATCCGCACTCCTCCAGCACCGTATCGGCACCGTCGTCCCCTCCCGCATGGCCGACATTGAAAGCGCCATCGCAGACAAGCGCTTTGGTGACTTTGCGGAGATCACCATGAGGGACTCGAACCAGTTCCATGCCGTCGCTCTTGACACTTTCCCGCCCATCTTCTACATGAACGACGTCAGTCGTTCCATCATCGCCATCATCACCGAGTACAACCGTCTCTCCGAGCAGCCCAAGGCCGCTTACACGTACGATGCAGGCCCGAACGCCGTCATCTATGCGCTCACGCCCAACGTCCGTGAGATAGCACAGCTTGTTCTGTACTACTTCCCCCAAGCGGAGAAGGTCATCATCGGAGGGCAGGAAGTACAGGCTGCATTGCCAGAGGGATTCAATGAGGCTGTTGCCAAGCGGTGGGAGGTCGGCGCGGTCAAGGGGCTTATTCATACCCGTGTGGGTGACGGCCCCCGGGTTTTGAGCGACAGCGAGGCGTTGTTGAACGCCCAGGGCATCCCTAAAACGCTCGCTTGAATAAAATTAGCATGATCTTTTGTATCTTAGGTGGAACTTGTTGCAATCATAGATGTACTATGCATACCAGCCCTTGCTCTGTCATGGCGACCAGTGACTTACCTCTGCATCTTCGCGACCTGGCCTTTAAATCTCGATTGAAGTCATCTGCCTTCTCATGAAGGCACAAGCGGGGCTTCAATGCAACATACCAGCGCCGCAAACGTAGCAAACGTACCATCAATCGATACTCTGGACAGTAATCTGCATAGATACGCATTCTCAGCAAACACATGCCATGGGGTAGCATCTGGACAATTAGCTTTCCTCAAAGGCAAAATTGTGCAAGCTACCGCCCGATATTTTGTCGTCCAATTTACACGGAGGACACGTACTCCGAAGAGCGGTGACTATTGTGCAAGGGGATGCCTTCCAGTCAAACAATTAATCATGTTTGGTCCGCCCAGGGGCTGGACCTTCATCTCGATCGAGGTTCAGCCCTTCAAAAAATCCTGATAACATGGGCGATCCCAAAAACAAAACTACACGTCCCAAAAAAACATACATATTCAAAATACGATAACAAAACAACAAAAACGCCAATCACACACCACCAATTTTATATACCATCCTCCGCATCAACCATATCCAAAAGCGACCCCATCGGCTGCTTCCCATCTTCCCCTATAAACTGCAACAAACTCTCAAACACCTCCGTGCGCTGCCTGAACCGCTCAGGAGATAGCGGCTTCGTCGAAGCGTCCCGCTCCTTGGGATCTTCTTCCATAGAAAGTACCACGTGCCGCCGCTTCTGCCCACTAGAGGTTATAAGGACCGATGTACTTACATCGGGCGTCTCGTCGTCATCTTCATCGTCTAGTCGACTTGTCCAGGCTTCATCAGGCGTGTTCGGGCGCGAACGCTTTTTGGGTGGCTCTTCGAGGAAATCTGTAGCAGTTTCTTTGGGTGCGCTTGCACACTCGGTGAAGCCGTCATCCGTAGTAACTGGAGTCGAAAAGAGGTGCCCCAGGAGTGCTCTAAAAATGCATGTCTCTTCGGGGTTTGTGTGGTCCACCACCGCAGACACCTCCGTCCGCAGAAAACGCAGCGCTTTCACTGCAGGTTGTTCTTCACACATTTCTCGGAATCTAAACACAATTAACATGAACCCATCCTTCGGAGAAGTTCGTAAACTCACTGTTGTTGTCGGATTTGGTATTTTGCTCGCCTGATAATTTCTTCAGGCGCAGCTCTGAAGAATAACCGCCAGGCATTAATATCATAGAACAAAGCACAGCAGCCCTTCTCACCTCAATAACTTCATAGTCCAAAAGTCATCCAGCCTCGTCTCCATCAATACCTTCTTCGGACGCTCGTCATCATCACGATCGTCATCGCTACGATCGTCGTCGCCACTTCCTTCTCCCTCTGCCTCCGCCTTCATCTCCTCTGCCGGTGCACCCACCCCACCCGCATTTCCGCCATGCATAAACACACGTTTCATCTTCTCATCATACACCACCTGATGAGCGTATCGCGGAAGAGGAACTTCGACGGGCTCCCCGCCCTCTTGTATCGCTTGGGGCAATATTTGTGTCCACTTTCCGGGCTTGGAAGGATGTGTGTACTGATATATCCAACTTGGCGTGTCTGCGCGCAAGCTAGTAAGCGCACAGGTGGGCTGCTGACGAGTCAGACCAGAGAATCTAGATGATGTGTTTTATTTAGAGCAGCCAAGCAAAAATTGGGTCGACCGCATACACATAAATCTCCTTCAACCGACTGTCGATAATCGCCCGCTGAGTGAAACATGCGTCGGGTCCCCCACTTGCGCTGAAATTGCTAAACAATTCCGTGACTGTGTTGCTCACGATGTCGTAGGCGTACATGTCGGACAGATACTTCTCCTCGCGCTGCCCTGCGAAAATAAAAAGGGTATGCGTCTTTTGGTCGAGAACCATAGAATGGCCTATCGTTCTGTTTGGTATGCTTGAAATAATAATATGAGCGACAGGCTTACCAAAGCGGGGTGAGATGGGCGGCTGCGCCGCCGACGACATCGACAATGCAGGCTGAGGTCTGCAGAGACAATGAGAACACCAAAAAAACTGCCAACAATGACGATACTCACTGCAGGAGTTTCCATTTGCTCGTGCGGACGTTGTAGCTGTACATACCAGAGTACTTTGCCGAATCCCAATCACCATCAACCACTCCGCCCCCAGAAACATACAATATTTGTGCTTCACAGTCCATCACCATTTGATGGTCGAAGATGAGCGGTGGGCCACCGAAAGACTAGAATCCTTTGTTAAAACACTTACACATAGTGTCAGCTCGAGGTGCCACTCACCGCTGTATCAAAGAATAATAAATCCCATTTTCCAGCATCCAGTCCCCGTGTATGATATCGGTAAAACTCCGAGCAGTATGCAGAAGGCCTAGACCCGTCCGGTATCTCGCCCGCTCTTCTCAACAGCTCTTGATGTTCATCCGGTTTCGGAATATCCCCATCGCCAAGTCGACCCAGGAGATAGATGCATCCCGACTTCGTATCATAAACCATCTTATGACATGACCTAGCGATAGGCCCGTTCTTCTCGAGAGAAGTGCTGTGACTTATCACACGCCATCGCTCAGCATTCACATCGTACACCCAGAAATCGTCTAGGCTTTTCTGCCCGTCCCAGCCCCCGAGGAGGTAGATGCGGCCATTTTCGGGGTCGAGTGCCATTGCATGGCCACCGCGTTTACTCGGTACATCGCCGTCCGCATCCACGCCGTGAAGACGTTTCCACTGCGAGTGTGGTTGACAGGATTGGATATAAGCGTCAAAAAGACCAGCTGAAGATGCATCAGAGAAAAGGGACTCAGAATCAGTCCAATTCCCTTGGAGAACAAGGCTCGAGTGCAGGTCTGTCACAATGGGGTGCTCTAACTGGATGTTGGAGCGCGCCAATATGTTTTGATAAGGTGTTAACATCCTCCGCTGCCGCAGATGCTTGAGCACGTGGCGGAGCACTACCATTTCTCGGTACTGTGATTGTTTGTTCAGCGAATATGCTCATGTCAAAAGGATTCTAGCAAACCTCCTCGTATCGCGAGCGGATATTGTCGACGTATGAAGGGTCGGAGATGCCTGAAACAGAGACATACCAAATTGATATATGAAAGCTCAGACCATGCGCTCTGAAAACCCAGCGTACAATGAAACAAACCAACAAATACAACATGCCCACTCACGAAACGGGTACGATCTTGATGAACCGCGTCGGAAAACACATACCCTCGCTATTCACATAGTCCAAGGGAAACGTTTCATATATGGTATCGTCCTTGAGCTGAGCGTGCAGCGCCTGCACCATATGGTGTGGATTCAGGCCTACGTAGACCCTGAACTCTCGCATATTGCATGGATGTTCTGTGGTATCTGTTCAGAGCCTGAATACTGGAGGAGTGCGCTCACATACTCCTGTGAAACTTCATCCACCAGACTCAGTTTTCATATCGATGACAAGGTTGGTCGGCGTCACCTTTCCAAATGTTATGCTCTCTTCATGTCATCAAGAGCGACTATGTCAGCGCGGGTGAGATGATAGACCGCAGCAGTTACTCAACTGACAACACTGAGTGTTTCTAACTTCAACATGATCCATTGCTTCGCTGTGGGTAGTTGCTGCGCGCCGCTCCATCTACTTGACGGGTCCTGTGGCATGTCCACCTGTATGTTTTCCGGAACATAGTTCCCGCTGTGTTCCGAGCATCCAGCAATAGAGTATGTCATGGCCTGTGCAGGCGGCATAGTCGGTTGGCTTGAGGACGCCCAAGCAGACATTATGTACAGGTTAATCTTCGGTGAAGGTGACTCGCTGAGGGTTATATGAAGAGTGCCGCTGAGTAGAGGTTCAACATTCAACACGTTGAGAACCGCATTAAGGATTTGAAGTTGTCAACAATGTGTACACAACTCATACTTGTACCACTGCGATGCTCACAATGATGAAAAGATCAACAAGCAACATCGATATCTAATTATCTATGAACAAAGCACGTAAAGTCAATCCGCCAGACGTTAGTACGTATAAAGTACTGTACTTATTCAAGATGACGTGTTCCTAAATCTACTGGTAAGATAAAGCAGGGTAACCTAGTCTTCTAAACAAAATCGCTCCAGACACAATTCAGGACTTTTGATCATCAACAGTCTGCATAACCCAGTGCTCCGAGGCAACAAACTGCTGGGTGGGGACACCCAGCTCGAGGAGCTTGGAGAAAGCAGCAGAGAAGCTAAAAATATATTAGTGCATGAATGCGCTGATGACGAACTAACGCACTCCTGGAAGAACAAGTCGGCATCGTCAGCGTAGGACTTCGCGTACTTCTTGAAACTCTTGTCCTGGGTAAGAACGTAATCGGTTCTGAAAAGCATTCAGCTAATGTTGATGAGCAATACTCAAGGCGACATACGGGAGCATCATAAGCGACTTGGTCTTCTTGTCCTCAAGCTGCTTGGGTCCATTCCACTTCTTCCACACCCACCTGTCCGAATGATGGGTCAGCACCTTTTCTGACAAGGAGGCTAAATGCTTACTTCTCATCAAACAAGAGTTTGTAGTAGTCATTAGAGAAAGTGGTAGGAGAGAAAGTCCACGGTCCATCGAAACCAGAGCTGGATAGGATAAAATCAGCAACAGAAAAGAAAACACGGTGAACGCATGTACCGGTCAGTGTGGCAACGGCCGAGAGCATGGGCACCGCAGAGAGCAACAATCTCTTGGTCGTTGAAGCTATAGGCATTTGTCAGTCTGTCAAGAATTTTTTACATGAATTCCGGCTCACCCCATACGGTAGAAAATCTGGCGTGATGTGTCAGCTCTAATTTGATTGTAAAATAAAATTGCATACATCCCGAATATGCGGAGCTCCTTGGGAGGCGTCAGGAAGACGGCCATCAGGAGGTACATGTGATTCAAAACCATCAACGCGACCAGGCCTCCAAGGAACCTTCGGGCCAGCCATCTCTTGGACAGCAGCGACACCAGCAAGCGTCCACAAGTCACCGTAGCTGATCCAGCTAAATTCTTGCTTAACCTTCTCCATTAGCTCGCGGGCGACGTGAAGACCCGCGTTAGCTCCATGGAGAGATTCAGGCTGGAAACGCATGGTCGCGTAGTTGCTGCGTTTCATTAATGAGTTACGTTAATGATAAGGCTAGTTCTAATCGGCCGACAACACAAAAAAACTGACCTTCCGCCGGTGCCAGTAGCCTGGTCGTACGTGCCAGAGGCATGCCATGCCAGCCGGAGAAGCACAGGGCCGAACGAGCCATCTACGAAAAACACGATGAGTAGGAACCAAACTAAGGGTGTAAATACCGTACAATCGTAATCATCAGCATCGTCAATTATCTCGGCAATGCGATTATATACCTAAAAATAGATCAGCTCGGCGACCTTTACAAAAAGGTCAGAACGGACTTTCTGGTAGTCTCCCTTCGTCGGGACAAAATTTGTGGCAACCTTTGCAGACTGAGCCGCAGACTTCAGTGCGGTGGAAGTCGCCTTCGCGGTCTCCGAAGATGAAGTGTACAAGTAATATGCAACACCACCGCCCAGAATTGCAGCACCCAGGCCAACATAGAGACCAGTGTTGGACTTGGCCGCTGGAGGTGCCTCCGTTGAATACTTACGGAAGGAAGACGTGCGCAACTCTGCCCTCCTGAAGGAGGCGGACAAAGCCTGCCTGCGAAGTGGAGCACGGAACGCAGCAAAAGACATGGTGGGGGATAAAACAAAAGTTCGATAGTGATGCGAAGAGGGAGACGCGCTGAATAAATATTAGTGATCACGCCCTGACCACCTGGCTAGAATTGAATTTTCTTTGTAGGGCTTTACATAATCCGTTATAAATCGGCCCCCTGCTAGCCAATCGCGCTCCGCCAGTTAGAAGAACGCTATGAACCCCTTTGGGATAATGAAGTTTCTGCGAACAGCAGGCTCATCAATGCTTCTGTTAAATGGGTCCCTTTGATGTCGCTTGACGTTTGCGATGGATGAGTACTATTAAAATGAGCTTCTTGAACACCTTCGCACGCGTTTTCTCTCACATGACGATTTCAGTACGAAGTAAGTAAGTCTTAACGCCATCTATAAGTAGCTAATGTTCACAGGCCATGACTTCCTTGTCATCGTCGACCACCCTCGAGTCGGCTTCACGCGGTGCTCACGTTACCGTGGCAAGCCTCTTTCAGCCCTCTGCCAGACTTACTACACAAACCGCTCCCATGTACGAACTTTGTCAGCTCCTCGACCCTTGGAGTGTGTCCAGCTGTCGAACGGTGTTTAAGGTATTTATGGCGCAGAAATTTGTTCACCGGAGCGCGCGGAACAGGCACTTCTGTTCATTGGGAGATCTAAATTGAGCTCCTAATGTTCGACAGAGTCGAGGATTCCCGGGTCCCACTGCAATGCAATCCAGCGGCACTTTCAACGACCCGAGCGAGTCCTATGTATTGCCCGCACCCCAGTGGTTCTACATCGCCTGTACCTTCAATTTCGAATGATTCAGAACATTATGGGCAGTGTACAGCAACACTGTCACGCGGGATTCCACTTACTAGAGGCTGTCACAGGCTTAATAACAAGCGCTAGCGCCTTACCCCTTGCAGTGCAGTTAAATTCGTGGCTGTTTCCAGTTTCCTCATCAGCCCTCATCATCACGTGAGGTCGTGAAATTTACGGCTGTCAGACACTGCCTCGCGAACCGAGAAATAGGTCAGACCAGCTTAGCACTGCCTAGCCTGGCTTAGCCTCCTTGATTTGCATCCCTGAGTGATGCGGCGCAGCGACGTCCAGGTCATCTCCAGTCATTGTGACACCACAGGTTATTCTGTCATCACGCGACGTTTGACCAAAGTGCTACAGAAGACTCACGGAAATCTACGCTTCCGGGCGTTTCGGCTACGGTTCTCACTGTTCGTCAGACAGATTGACGCCCTTATGCACTTATAAAAGCCGCAATATATCCCAGACGTTTTGATCATATACCACACGCTTCATTATGAATCCCTACACGAGTCGTTGGCCTCACTGGCAGCAAGGACAATACAACCCCCATGTATACATTCCCCCGTTGTACTACAACCAGCCACCTTATGATCAACCGGCAGGATGGCAACCATTCGGTATGTGCGCTTCAATCACCATCACTCACTCATATAATCTTACCATTATCTCTGCTCTTCCACAGTCGATCGCTCACGACCAGCATCCAAATGGACCAATCTCAACCCTACTCTTGCATCAGATATGACTCACGTGCGCTACGATATACGCAAGGCCCCGCAGGAAGGGATTATGCTATCTACATGGCATCAAATTAGCCATATCCCAGCACTCGCGTCACCCACGTACAACGTCCACATCATCTCGAAGGCATTCCCATGGTCGATTGACATCCGGGCGCCTGCTGGTTCTGTAGTAACATGTGGTGCGATCTTTGATGCATTGCATGCAATGCTACAGGAGCCTATCGCAGACTCGGAGTGGGGGATCGTGGCTCTCGATAAGTCGCGCAGGGAAGCGATTGAGAAAGCAGCGAAGGCGAGACAAGATAAGGACAAAGACAAAGACAAAAAGCTGAAGAGGGTCGATTGGTTAGGGGATACGCCAATGTTCAAGGGGTTGGAGAAAGACGAGGAATTTGAGAAAAAGAGGCTTTTACCCGGAAGTACGGGTGTCGCGGAGACATGGGTGGTGCGATTTGGCAAACAGTGATGTGTCATGGGAGTTTCATGGATCATGTATTTTTCTCATCTTTCTTTTCGGACTCCGTGTAACCACTCAATCTCATACCTACACTTATGCAACATGCCCTCCGGCTGTACATCACTTATAGTTCGTATCATCCATCATGCATTCCTAGAGAAGTCATCCGAATATGTCTCTGCAATGATTATCATCGAGTACCTCACGATATTCGTCCAAACGCCATTTGTATCTTCACTGGTAATCCAACCCCATCACAGCACATCAACGGATCCAGAGGCCAGCCTGATCAAGTCGTTACATGTATCATACGGGTAACGGCTGTTAGAGTTTATACTACCGCGTTCTTGGTAGATGAAGATTTATGAAGATAATATCATGGAAGTTCAGTCGATCATGTCTACAGTCGTCCACATAGGGTCGCGATTAAGTGCTAGGGTTAGGGTTATATACAGACTGATGTTTTTTTGTTCCTTCACTCCCGACGCTTGGCATACATCACGATCGTAGGTTTCCTACGAGGACAGAGAGAAGTCGGTCGGTCTAACACAACAAGAGAGACTGCTATCTCAATGGTATCATTCCAGTACGCTATCCATTTATCTTTCGCGATATGTATTATCTTAACGCACGATTCACAGATGTCACAGTCTGTATCTACTATCATTCATTTCTCGAAATATGGTAACTCTAACACACCCGCAATTACATAGGCTGCAGTGACGTCGTCAAAAAACCAAAACTCAACCAACACCACGGTTTCTGCCATGCAGCCTTCGACTGCATCGACTGCTCGACCACCTTCCACTCCCCTGCTGAGTTTCAGGGACACACGTCGTGCATGACCGAAGCAGAGAAATATCAGAAAAGTGTATACAAGGGTCCTAGAACAGTGAGTTGGCCATCCCTGCATATTTGCGTGTTTTTTTATGGGAGCAGGTCGGGAGCTGGGGGGCAGCACCTCGAGGGAATGGACGTGATGGGTTCCAAGGCCGTGGGGGATACCAGGCACGACCAACCCGTTATCAAGCTACTGGTGCCAACGGAACTCCATTAGGCACGCCTCAGCGCATGTCGCCTTTCACCACACCACCACTTCCGTCAGTCGTACCACCGAATCCGACGGAAGATCAGCCTTCAAAAATCTCAGTCTCAGCACCAGAAATAGTTGAGATCAAGACAAAGACAAAATCAAAAACCGAATCAAAAACGAAGGACAAAAAGGTGAGTACGCAGATTATCCGTTATTTACTTTGCGGTGTTCAAACTCGTACAAGACATCGGAAGATACCACTACTGTCGAACCATTACATGCGCCTTCGTCTCCATCACCTCAAAAGGCGGAGAAGAAGAAAAAGGACAAAAAAACACAAAAAGTCCACTGATGACCAGCCAGACGCTGTAGAGTCTGCTGTCGATGATACCCCGGCACTGGCCGAGGTTTCAGGAGAAAAGGAAAAGAAATCCAAGAAGAAGGAAAAGCGGAAAGCTGCTGCTGCTGAGGACGAGGCTTTGGAGAGCCAAGGGGCCAAGGACGAAGAAAGCGATGAGAGTGGGTCGAAATCAAAGAAGCGGAAGAGGGACGACGGGGCTGTAGACTCGGCCAAAGGGAAGAGTGATAAGAAGGAAAAGAAGAGCAAGAAGAAGGATAAGGTCGATGAAACACCAACGAATGGTGCGTCGACGGATCCATCACCTACACCAATCGAGACGGAGGCAGAGACAAAGGTGAAAACGAAGAAGCGGAAAAGGGATAAGATCCCAGATGATAGCATGGACGTCGACGTAACACCTACAAACGCTCCATCTGTTGCGCCGGAGGAAAAGAAAAAGAAGAAAAAGAAGCACGAGAGCACGCCTGCGGAACCGGCTACTGATGTCGAGCCGTCGGCAATGGATGTTGATGCTCCCCCACTGACTCGCGATGAGAAGAGGGAGAAGAAGAAAGAGAAGAAGGAGAAGAAGGAAAAGGAGAGGAGCTCCAAAAAATCCGACAAGGCTTCTGCATAATTTAGTGCGTTATTTCGTGGAGTATCTACGAGATTTTGGGTTTGGTGATAGGCCACTCTCCTCGGCCGCGGCGTCAATGCTAGCCATTAGAGGGATGTTAGAATAATATACCTGGTGTCCTCATGACGTTCCAAACGCGTTGGTAAAGCGGGACGCTTTGAAAGCAGACTTACTTTAAGTTTGCCGCAGTCAGTCGCGTGCTACTTACTCCCCTCGTAATCACTCGTTTCCGGATTAGGCGATCGATGTAGTACTGATTCAGTGATTGTGGCAAGGGTTCGTCCTTTGCTCTTCCTCCCATCTCCGCTTATCAGACGAAGCATACCAGGAACTACCATGCACGCTATTCAGGTTCGTTGTCCTGCACAATGATGCTTGTATTCGCCTAAGATCATTTCTAGCAACAATACTGGGCCGTTCGCGACTATCTCAGTCCAGTGCGTGTGATCACACTTGTCTATCACTAATTCTAAGCTTTCTCCCAGGTCCTTAAAGAAAGCAAGTTCAAAGAACACGGGCGCATAACTCCCGGTACGTATCTCATCACCACCAACCATCATCATACTCATCCCAATCTCGCTTTCAGAGGAATTCGTCGCAGCAGGAGACTTCCTAGCATACAAGTTCCCAGTATGGACATGGTGCGTGCAACCGCATCCTAAATTCAAGTACACACCCTCAGATGACTATCCCCATACTCCTAGGGAAAAAGGCGACGCGTCCAAAGCCCGCGATTACCTCCCAGCTGAAAGACAATATCTCGTCACTCGCGGCGTCCCCTGCCTCCGACGAGCCACATCACTCGCTTACACAGACGCCGATGAAGACGCCGAACGACTTCTCTCATTCGGGGATTCTTCAGGCGCTGCCGATGAATGGGTAGAGACGCATGCAGGACGAAAAGCAACGGGGGACTCTGCTGCGAACCCAGGCGAGATCGATGATATCCCTGATTTGGATGGCGATGGACTGGCGAGCGCGATGGCGGATGTGTCGCTTGTGTCGGAGACGGGTGCTACGGTGGGAGAGACGCCGGATCTAGATGATATCCCTGATATGGAGGAAGAGGGGCTAGAGGAGGGTGAGGATGAGGCTACGGTGGCACCGGTTGTGCCCAAGGCGGGTGGTGTTCTCGATGCATCGTGAGTTATTCTACCTGATCTTTATTTGAGCACGAGGCTAGATCAGATGCGCAGGCAGGTGGGGGTGGCCAATGGCAATCTCCTGCAAGTACGAACGTATGACGTGATGATCACATATGACAAGTATTACCAAACTCCACGGATCTGGCTGCTCGGCTATGACGAGGTTTGTCCCCATCGCACATCACACACATCTACCCGTACTCACCCTCTTCAACTAGAATCGCACGCCTTTGACGCCGTCTCAGATCTTCCAAGACATATCAGCAGACCACGCTCTCAAGACCGTCACCATCGAAGCCTTCCCACACTCCTCAACGCTCCAAGCAGCCTCCGTACACCCCTGCAAGCACGCAAGCGTGATGAAGAAAGTAATCGAACGCATGAACACAGGCGTCGTCGAAGAGCAGCTCGCTGCACGGAAGAATTCTGGCAAACACCAAGACAAAGACAAGGACGGCAAGAAGAAATGGGGTTTCGGGCGCAAGGGGGGCAAGGAGGATGGATACAAGGGTGCAGGGGAAGAAGAGGAAATCGAGGGCATGCGCGTGGACTTTTACCTTGTGGTGTTTTTGAAGTTCATCGCGTCTATCGTGCCTACGATCGAGGTGGACTCGACGACTGCGTTTTGAGGTGATTTTCGTGGAGGATATACCCGCTGGATTTTTTTGCGGTAATTGCGGGGTGGTGTAGGATGTGCTATAACGGGGTGGATTTGCGTATGTACCATAGAAACTATGTAGAGTTGGAATGTAAGGTCGAAGCAACGGTAGGAGATGTGCTTTTGCGATGGCAGGTTTGGACAATGTGAAAGTGTAGTACTTACAAGTCTCCCTTAGCCAGACCAAACGAAGGACATTCCTTAGTATTAAGAAGCGCTCAGCTGGGAGCTGAGTCCATCTATCCACCACGATTTGCCTCATCGGAATGCCCGTGGCCCCATGATATATAAGGTCTTCCCTAGAACGAACAATAATCGCATGTAACAACAATGCATGTTACCAGCTTGATATATATTATAACTCAACGCGCCAGCACCAAAAATCCCACCAGCCTCATCCTCACTCCTGCACTACCTCCCACTGCACTACCTTACCCTTCTCACCTTCTACCTTCTCCTCAGCCTCAGCCTTAGCATCCCCAATCGCAATCCTCATCCCCGCCCAACATGCATCCACAAGCCCCGCACCACCCGCCATGCCCATAACGAGACTCGCAGCATAATAAAAGTTCGCGTTCCCACGGCCCTCGCTCACCCATAGGACGTGTTGAAGCGGGAGCAGGAGTGCAGCGTGTAGATGGAGAAGCGTGGTGATGATGGGGTGGCGGAGGTCTGTGGGGTAAGAGTGTTAGTGCGAATACGAAGTGAGTGCGTGAGTACGAGAAAAGTGGGCAAGGGGAGACTTACAGCCGTGTACTTCGGGGAAGAGGGATATCATACTTAGGAATAAGCCCGGGTCTGCGAGAGTTAAGTATGCTTTGAATGTCCCCAGCACACCTACGAGGAGGAATGCGGCGTAGAGGGGGTCGTGTCTGCAAGTGCGGGTGTGTCATTACCCATCAAAACTTGCGTGTTTAAGACCCAGAATCTCTTACTGGAATTTTATGCAGATAGGTAAGATGTATATGACGAGGTGAACCTAATTATGTGGTTAGAGTCACAAATTTGCGTGAAGAGCACGAGAACGCACGGAGAAGACCATGAGGAAGAATGGTCTGAAATGATCGAACATCTCGGTGAAGAAATACCACCAGAGACCCGGATTAGGTGTCAAGTCTGGAAGCGTGAGACTTGCATAAAGGATGGTGTTTAGGCATGATCTGCGAGGGTTTATGGGGCGACTCACCTCGCACCCCATGATCCCATGACCCAGCTCCAGCTTCCACCCGTCATGGTACATGCTGCACCAACAAGGACGAGCCAGTATAGTATAAACTTACCAAAGAAGAACGGTATGCGCTTAAGGCTGCCATGAAACGGGCGTGAGGAAGCGAGGCGAGACGCGGGAGAGGCGACTAGGAGCATAAGGATTGGGAGAAGCAGGAGAATGAAGGAGGGGGCGAGGTGAACTGTGAAAGCGATGGCGAGTAGAGCCGGTGATGGTTTACCTGGAATTGAGGAATGAGTGTGAGCCAACTTGAATGGATGGGTGAGGGCGTACCTTCAGATGCGAACATGAGAGCGAGAAGGGCGAGGGTATTTTCGAATGTGGAGGTTGATAGCGCGAGTGATGGAAGGAGGAGGTATGGGTTCAGTAAGTAGCTGGATGGCGCGTTAGGCGCGCACTTGAAGTATACAGAGGGAACATACACGCTTACGATGAGGTTCTCTGCATTGGACCTCGTCCCCTTGTGAGGTGATAAACCTTGGCGTGCGCGCCATATGCGGAGAAGAGCCCATGCACCCACTGCATCAGATACAGCCCATATTAATGGGAGTGGAGGTACGATGGTTGAAAACAAGGAAAGTAGGAGAGGCGACTATGGGGCAGGTGGTCAGCCCATGACATATGGTACGCTGTAGTGGCATACATGGTGAAAAGCTCCTCCCATGTATGGGTCGATACCATTGTCTAGGAGCCAGAGCCCTTCATTCACTAGTGCCAGCACCATGGATTAGTAGTAGAGTCGCAATAATGCTTTGGCACATACAGCGAAGGTAGGAGGTTAGTGGAGAGCTGAGTTGGTTATCATGCTTGAGTAGATGTTGACCTGGAAGTGGTAAAACAGCGAGCAGAAGGCGAAGACATACCAGCACAGGAAGCACTGGTGGTGGTGTGTCCATTGCTGTAACTGTCAATTTCCTTGTAGTGACCGAGTGAATAAGGAAAGTCTAGTGTTATCATTCTTCAGTGGCAGTGCTATATTTGACCTACTACACCTCACCAGTCGGAGTCGCTGAGTTGTACAAGCAGTCTTTTTTCCAGATTTATATTGTCAGTAGTGATGAGGGTTGTTTTTAGTACAGCATGGCAGGCCAACTCGTTTGTACCCTGGTCCAATTGGATGTCACGTCCATTTTCTACACTCAGATGTGGTACAGGTACTGACGCTTTGCCATCCGTTTATCCGATCGTATATAATCCCCTACTCACGAGGATGCCTCCTCCAACATCCCGAGTCGCCATACACCAGCGCCACTACTCCCATGATTTATACAGCCCGTAAACCCTGGGACACTCCTAATCCCAATACCTTGCCTCCAGCCTTACACAATGCCCGCTACGAAGGGTGGCCCAAGCCCCCACTACAGCTTCCCAGTGTCGCTCCACCGTCGTTCAAGAAGCCTCCTGAACGGCGCGTTACTTTTGCAATTGATCCCCCTTCGCACCGTCCGCGTGACGGTAATGCCACTCATGCCCGTAAGCTTTAATTCTCGTTATAGTATGGTTCTATGTTCTCAACCGTTATCAGGAACTCATCCTACTCATATACAACATGGCACTAACCCCCGCACAAATTATGGGGCGCAAGGTAGTCGCCCCCCCTTTGCTTTACTATCAAGCTCATTCGTTCTGCAGATATAACGTGTCCCGTTGAATCTCGACGCCACGACGTTCCTAACTCGTGGGTCTGGAACTGTGGGTTCCTGTCGTCGAATCTGTTTATAATACAATCTGATTTTACGATAAAGGTGGCACTCGCCAGATTCCACCTCTCCAAGGCACTTTTGAGATGCGCACCACAGCTCGACACGACAAAGAGAACGATGGGATCAGATGTATGCGTCCTCGTTCATCTAGTTGTAACTGGCAAGATGTTCAACTGCACACTTCCCTAGATGACCCCGCACGAGGAACAAAGAGCCCAATGCCATTAAATGTCAAGGAAACCCAAATCGGTACGTCACCCCACCTGACATCACGATTAATTCTTATGACTCCCGGCAGCCTACCTTCTCGCGACACCATGCGTGCCACTGATATACGATCTGCGCTACCCACCCACCTCTCTCCATTTTCCAGCATCTTCTCCATATGCAGGCCGCGGATATGAGTTGCTCCGCGTCCCACTCACGCCAGCACGCCCCAAGCATATACGGCTGATCAGCCCCGACTTTCCATGGGCATTTGATATTGTCCCCGATCCCAGTGCCGGAGCTGACGGTGTGACCTGCCTCGAAGTCCTCACTGCTCTGCACGCTGCACTGCAGCGCCCACTCACCGACACGGAGTGGGGCAGCGCGGGAGAGGATAAGCACGCAAGTCTTCTCAGAGCGCGCGATCGTCGGCTAAAGATGAGTCCTGCCTTGCGCGGGAGCAGTGTTAGGCCTACAGTGAGATTTGCATCTGATGCGAATGCGTGGCCTGCGCGAAGAGAACCAGTGCTTCTCCGTGTGGACTGGTTAGGTTCTTGTGTCGCATTCGGGGGACTTTTCAAGGACGATGCGTTTGCGAAGAAGCGACTTATTCCGGGTGCGAGGGAGCCGCCCGAGACCTGGGTTGTGAAGTTCCAGAGACTGTTGTAATTATGTTCGGAGGGAATGTACAAACCATTTACTAGTTATTTATCGAGATTTTGAGACGACACGAAATTAGACTCAGTGGCTATTGCTCTTTGTGTACATGACAAGCAGATAGCAAGGTTAGTTTAGTTTTCGGGATCGAGCGATATCGCGTTCACCAGAGCAACATTGAATGGCTCCCAAGAAGAGCTTCGCAGGGACCTGCACACTTCCACTTAGAGAACGAGGTCCAAAGTAGAGAACCTCATCACAAGCGTGTGAATTCCCTAGCCATAAATCAAGTGTGCGTTCTTTTTGTGCGGCAGGAGTGGGCGATTTGCTATTTTCGTATAAACATACTTGAAGTGGTGCTGTGCTTCTATTGCCACTAGAGTTCCTTGTGCGGTGACTCTGAGTGCTGCCGCGTGTGTGTCATCATGGTAGACGGTAGACCCATGGGAACATCATATCAGAATCCAGGGACGGCTCATCGTATTGCGAGCGGAGGTAATACAATAGTTGAAAATAAGAAGGGGGGGACCGACTATGACGCAGATGGTCAGCCCGTGACATATCCACGTACGTAGTGGAAAGCCCGTCCCACGTATGGATCAAGATTATTGTCTAGAAGCCAGAGGCTCTCCCTTCCACGAGACTGAGGGTATGTTTCGTTATCTCTTGCACGCCGCCTAGACACTAATGATATCACGATAGATTAACGGGTGTCTAGGTATATATAAGACTGAGGATTAACGTGTGTCTAGGTTTATTACAAGATGCCGAGAGCGATCGGCATGAATATTAGTATGCGGTACTACTGGACCGCCGCGAAAGAGGGGGGAGGTAGAACGATGACATAGCATACTATATGCCTCGCAAGATGCCGAGAGAGGTCGGCATGATTAGAATGCGGGAACCTTACTTACTTGGAAGGTGTTATTAGTTGTAAGGTGTTATTAGCATTTGCAATGATTGAGTTGAGCTTTCCCCGCGTTACACGTGCACGATCACGCCACTGATCATATAGTGACTCTCTAGAAAACAGATAGTGAACATATACACGGTCGACGTTTTCCGAGTAAGGAAAGTCGGAACCAGATCAATGGCGAGGTACATTGTACGAACCTGCTGGCTGAGGTAGTACAAGCAGGTCTTTTTTTCAGAATTATAGTGTCGAGTGACGAGAAAATAGTTATTTCTCCATCGTATGGTTGGTGTAATTTGGAGATCCTTCCGACACCGCTGCGAATGTGAGGGGGCGGATTGTGAGCTAGCTAAGAGGGCAGACAGGGCGGACTCACTTAACAATATCTAGCTGTTAGGAAATCCAAATAGACTGTCAATAAACGGACTGGTAAATTTGGGTTTGAATTTGGATAGTGCGCGCTTTGGTCCGCCGAGCTGAAGGCTCGGCGAAGCTTTCCAAGGGGTCGACTTCTGGAGCCCACCCCGGGGTCTACTCCTTTGGCAAAAAACTGCCGGCAAAGGTAAAGAAAGCTTCAGACACGAGTTGCCGGACAGCTGGATCCGAACTTATTTAACACTTGCGGTGCACGTTCGAGGGGCCATCAGCAGCTGGAAGTGTCATCATTAGTGGACTGGTCCCGTAACTATTTCGAGGCAAGTCAAGTTCATCATTGACGAACACGGGCTGAGCATGGCGCAAAACCTTTTCAGGTAGAAACGGTCGGAGTTTGAAAACTGGTCGACATCTTCTTCTTCTTAGTTCTTCAGCGCTTCAGCGCTTCAACAGCGAATTGCTGATGCATATATGTATCTTCGCAACCGCGCATGATTGAAATAAGGAAAGTCAGAACCAGAGCAATGGCAGGTATCGATCTCTTGTGGTACAGCATGCCTCGTTAGTACTTTCCTTTGGCAGCGGAATGCGATCATGGGAAATGTGACAAAGTAAGAGGGTAAATTTGGTAACCTGCATCTCAGGTGTGAGTTCGCCTGCCAGGAGCTTCGGCGGCTTACTGGGGGCAGATTGTTCGACTCTAGCGGATTTGGTCATTTTGCGGGGGCGAGAGTACGATATATGCGTGTTGTCAGACTCTGACTCTGATGAGGAGTCACAATATACAGTTGTGGACGAGACACGTTTGATGGGCGTGTTGTCTGAAGGTATGGAAGTCAAAGGAGAAGAGGGCGGGTCTGGGCAAGATGGTTGTCTTTGATTTCTCGCACGCTGTCGCGTGGTCAAAGGTTCAGAGACGGTAGGTTTTCTTCGCACGGAAGGCAGTTTGACAGGTCAAGTTGCGGGCGGATAGCCCGGCGGTTGAGAAATAATGGATACGACGGGTTCGGATGATCAACGAGTTTCGTTTCTGTTAAAAAAAAAGTGGAACCTTGCCCGGGAAAACGACAAGGAACACTAAACGGATCAGGCGAAAGTAACAGGACAAAACTGTGGATTCTTTGAGCGTTGTACTAATGGATATGTGATGGTAGGTATGAGACCCGAGTCTAATCCGAATGGTTGGAAAGTGGCGGAATATATGAGAATGGGTCATGTGACGTATGATAAGGTAAGCGCGTAGTAAGGTCAGTTTACAGGAACCTACAATTGAATTGTCGTAGGTCTGCTAAATATACCTTTTATCACAAGGTGGGGCAGTTCGCGTGCTATATGGGGCCCTGTTGAAGCCGCATCAATATCGACAACCCCGGACTCCTTCCTTTGGTAGTGCAGAACATATATAATCCCCTCTTTACGATGCTTTGGGTACTCCACATCCCCACATACCAACACCATTTCCCCCATGTTTTCTACAGCTCGTCAACCCTGGCAATGGGTCACCCCTAATCCCACAATCCCGCCTCCGGCCTTGCACAATGCTCGTTACGCAGGGTGGCCCCATCCCCCAGTACAGTTGCCCCGTGCTGCATCACCTTTGCCCAATGCACGGCATGTTGCCTTTGCTGTTGATACACCCTCACACCGTCCGCATGAGATTAGCGCTACCCATACCCGTGAGCTGTATTTTTTGTTCTATGGCTCTCTGCTCAACTATCATTAGAATTTTATCCCCAGGTTCGCCCCCGCACAAATTCAGGCGCACAAGGTAATTACCCTTTCCTTAGTTCTACTTTCAAGCTTTATCTTAATTTTTTCTGTAACATCCGTAGATATAATGGATCCTGTCGACGCCCAAAACCGCAACGTCCCCAATTTGTGGACATGGAGCGGTGGGTTCTCTGTCATTTTATCCGGTCATTATATGATCTGACTCGGCTGATAAAGCTGATACTCGCGCTCCATATCTCCAAGGCGCTTTTGATATGCGCACCACAGCTCGACATGATACAGAAAATGCATGGTTCAGACGTACACATCTTCTTTTTACTAATTTTCAAGATATTGAATTGCATATTTTCCTAGATGACAATTCTGCAGGACAAATAATTCCATTAAATGTCTACGAAACCCAAAAAGGTACGGTGCAGACACAAATTGTGACCGTAATCGATTCTCATCCTTCCCACCAGCCTACCTGCATCCGTTTCTCGCGCCACCAGCCGCGCCACTGATATACGACCTGCGCTACCCACCCTCCTCTCTCCGTTTTCCGTCATCATCTCCGTACTCTGGCTGCGGGTATGGGCTCCTCAGCGTCCCGCTCACGCCAGAACAACCCAGGCAGATACGACTCATCAGCCCAGACTTTCCCTGGGCGTTTGAAATCGGCCCCAGTGCCGGAAAACAAGGCATCACATGTCTTGACGTTCTCACTGCGCTACATGCTGCGTTGCAGCGCCCACTTACGGACACAGAATGGGGAACTGCTGGAGACCCTAAACGTGCGAGTCTTATTAGAGCACGTGATCGTCGCCTAAGTATACAACCTGTACTGCACGGGAGCTCAAATTCTGCAGCACGCACCAGGCCCACGGTGAGATTCGCACCAAGCGCTGATACGTCGAATCATAGGCAGGAATTGCTGCTCCTCCGTGTCGACTGGCTTGGATCTCGTGTTGGGTTTGTGGGGCTTGTCAAGGATGAAGTGTTTGCGAGGAGCAGACAAATCCCGGGTGGCGGGGAGCCATCCGAGACGTGGGTCGTAAAGTTTCAGAGAATATGATTATGAATGTCCGGAGGAAATGTAATTGTAAAAACTGACTCACAGGGGCCATTGCTCTTTATATGGCAATCTAATAAAATTTGAACTTGATCCTCGGGCCTCGAGGCTTGAGCGATATCATACGACCATAGCCCTACGAGCACCCCTGGACCCGCCATGTGGCCCAGCCTATAATCACCCGTAAAATAACTCTGCACCACGTTCTACTAGAGGGAAGGGCCAAACTTCGTTGGCAGGAACCTTGTTTATCGTTAAACTGACTTTCTGAAGGATAGAATGGCTTTTACTTTGGGAAGGACTTTGCGCGAGTACATCAGTAGGTCAATACAGACATGTTTTAGATCACTAGTGACACGACAAAAACACGGAGTCGAGTAAAATATAAATCTGTACAGTATGATTCGGCGAATGAGCGATATGTTCCGAAGTTTGAGAGCATGATGTCCGTACAAGTTCAAACACTGTTACACAATGCTGGGATCTGCATAAGTTGGACGGCAGTGCGCCACTAGTAGTACAGATGTTACTATGACTGTGAGATTAAAAATCGGATCTCAATCATAAGATTGAACACGTACAAATCAGCCTCTGATCGGGGGTTTCCCTTTGTTCTGTCGTTCGGTTGAAGGCCTCGCGTTGAGGCGACGACGTTTGAAGGGGCTGCTTGGCATAGCTGCGGGCGGAGACAGGGTAATGAGTTCTCGTAGGACGGCGTTGAAATACCATATTTCGACTTCTTGATGCGATGGTGGCAAATGGCAATCATTGTGTACTTCCGGGCCCACTGTTATCTTCATAGCTGTGCAAAATCTATGCTTGCATCAGTTTCACATTTACGACGAGTCGTTTGTAGACTCACTTCGACGGTGCAATCGAAATAACCTTGAGGGGAAGTGTCACAAACTCGCGAAGGGCGCACAACATACTGCACGGTTGTGATACCTTGCTGTTTCATCTGTATCGCTTGCCCCTAGTCAGCAAGCTGAGCGCAGTACTCTGCTTCTTTGCTTTGCATACTCGGCTCGTAGTAAGGTGAATACGAATACCCAAATCGTTGGTCTAATGTCTCGGAATGCGGGGGGCAGCGGGCGTCCTTTCTGTCAGCATCACGGAAACACCGAGTTTGGGTATCATATGCGACCCAGTGTAACTTCCCGCATCTTGTACTATTGACACCCCCGCCACGCAACGAGGTGGCCTTAGGAAATGTCGTGAGCGAGCGGAAAGCGGCCCAAGGGACCGATCAGTACCTTCAACAGATTATATCTCCAACTTCAGCCTGAGAGAGATACTCGGCGTGCTTCTTCTGGAAGCAATAGTTCCATTCTGACAGTAAACCACGAGTCAACTTTGAGCACTAATAGCAAAACCCTTCCTGTGTGCATGTTGATGTCAGAGGCTTGACTGACATAAGTACGCCGATGACATTGAAGATTCCCAGTCCTAGCTCAATATTCCTAGAGACAGCTTTCGAATGAACTCGTGTTAGACTAGTCTGAAAGCACGAAACTACTTGCGTTTTCATTCCAGCCCTCATATACAGCCCTCCTTATCGATGATTGCGTGTGGGATCATTCGCAGGAGGCTGCGAGGGCATACCAGTCACCGTCACTGGGGTTTGACAAAATGAACTGGTACAGTGTTCAGAAGTCGAGCTTGTGCGCTCCTTGGATGGAACTTATGGTAATGACCGCATAATGGTGAGGCCGATGATGGAGCTCGTGAAGCAGCTGCCTCTGCTCGAGGTGCCGCAACTTCACGCCCACCTGATTCCGGTCTGACCTCGAGAGCGGCCTGTATTATCAGTTTCGCCTTGAGTGCTTACTTTTTCTGCCTGCGCTTAAGTTGTAAGCCCCCTTTACGGTGGTTGCGATATTGATGGGAGGTAAGGACAGGAATCGGTCCTTCTCGCAGCTTCTGACCGGTGTTAGGCTGCAGGCCATTAACCGAGAACTTTGTTTGGCATCTTCACATAATCTGTGGAATCTTGTCAAGCTGATATTGATGGGAGGTGGGGACAGGGCTGTTTCTTCTCGGGCCTTCTGATCAGCAACGGTTTCAGGCTGCTAGCTTTTAAACGAGCAATTTGTTTCCTGCATATTCACGTGTTCTGATGCGGGGAATATTGACAGTACTTAGCGTGACTCGTTCGTGTCAGTTCCGTGCAGCGTCCCCGGTCAGGTTCAGAGAAATGCAAGTTATAACGGTGCAATTAGTGCTTTGAATGCCTGTATACGTGCAAAAATGTTCAGCTGGGATGATGGTGCGCTTCGCTCGCAGTGTACGCTACATGGCATTGGAGTTCTAGGCCTGTTCGTGCGTACATTGTAACTTCAAGGCAGGCATGATCGAACAGCGTGCCTAGGGATCCACGTCGTATATTTATGGCGTCGCGATTGGGTCAGGATCAACGTAGGTGCAGCAGGTTTGTGCAAATACATAGAAATTCTGGAGTTCAAAGTGACAAGAGCTAAGCGGCGTGAGAGCACAGGTTGGCGGGCTGGTTACACCGGCGAGACAGAGAAAAATATCCCTAAATCTGGACCCGTCAGGTCCAGGAATATTATCGCATGGGTGTCAGTGCCAGGTGCCTGGGGCTTGAGGAGCGCATCGAGTAACAGAAGGGTGTACGTGGATCCGAGCAGTCTTCGTCGAGATAAAAATCAAAACATCTTGATGCTGCGAAGTGATTGAAGCGTTATGCAAACATTTTGCAAACAGCAATAATAGTGCAGCCAAAATCGACTGCGCACCTGGAGGAACACATGTTCAATGCTGAATTGAGCTCTACGAAGTGGTGGCTTCAGCCGTTCGCCCGCAAAAGATCAGAAGTGAGTTGGTACTAGGGGACCTCTGACAAGTCAGTGTGAACTTCGTCAAAACACACCATTGTTATTGTACGCACCTGCGCCTTAGTTTTCTGATTACTTTTGTCTCTTACAGTTCGTCGTTGTTGTCGAGTATATCGCTGTGGAACCAAGCAATAAGCATGACTAACAGGGGCTATTTCTCTTTATATGGCAATTTAAAATTTGGACTTGACCTCAACTCCTCGAGGCCTGAGCGCTTTATCATATCATCGCGTAGGATCGCATTTACCACAGACTAGATAATCTGGTAGCAGATCTCCACTGACGAGGGGCTTTTCAGGAATTTGCGCACCTTCGCGATGGTCGTAGAAGCACAGCACCATCACAGATCAACTCTCAAGCAGGTCAGTCCATCTAACCTTTTAATTCGAGATCACTTACCATCTAATCATCCTGCAGAAAAATAAACCCTTCAAATCCCATCATGCGACCAAATCCGCTCTTAAAGATATCGCAAAAGGTACGCTCGTCCATTCGTCATCCAATGATTCTGATCTGAAGGTCTTTCTATTCTACATTCATTTCCTCTGGCAGGCCGCACCGCTCGTCAAACCGCAAAATCCCCGGCAGTAAGTACCGTCGCGCAGGCCAGACTCAACAGGCGAAACACCCAAAAGCAAGCGCAAGCCGCCAAACGCGCCTCCCTCGTCGCTGCAACCCGCATCTTTAACGGCACCGACGGCGCCCCACGCATCGTCGCTATCATCGCTCTCTCCGAAGACATCGATACCCGAGCATGCATTAAAGCCCTCGGCAAGAGCATTGACGAAGAGATACACGAAAAAACCAGCATCTGGACAATGAAGTTCGTCCTTTTCATTCACATCTCACGCTAAGCTAACCACCGCAATACAGAACATCCCGCTTCAAAACATCCCTCCAGTTCATCCCAGTACCTTTCGCTCGCCCGTATGCTGCACTAGACGCAGCTCGCGCCGCAGACTATACCCTCATCCTTCTCTCACCAAACATCGAAGTTACCCCCGCAGGCGACACCCTCCTTCGCATGCTCCAAGCACAAGGCCTCCCTACAGTCGTCACTGCAATCCCACCAACTTCTCCTCCGGACCTCGACGCCAAGTCCAAACAATCAGTACTCAAAAGTCTCCTCTCCTTCATACAATACTTCGATCCCGCACAACGCCGTGTGTTCGATCTCAGCGCACCAGCAGATTCGTTAAATGCACTGCGGGCGCTCGCGGAGGGATGCCCTGGCGAGGTCAGGTGGCGCGCAGGGCGGCCATGGGTGGTGGGCGAGACCGTGGAGCGAGGGGAGGGCGGAGTGTTGACGGTAACGGGTGTGGTACGTGGGGGGAGGTTGAGCCCCAATCGACTCGTTCATATTCCTAACTTTGGGGATTACCAAGTCTCGAAGGTGAGTCGTGCGTGCGTGCGTCGATCGGCCGGGTATTTACCATGGCTCCAGATCATGTCTGCTCCCCTTCCGCGCACGAAGCATGCGAAACCTGGGGCCATGGATGTGGAAGCCGAGCCTGTGCTCCTCGCCGAACGCATACCATCCTCCGCTGACTCCCTAGTGAGCACAAACGTGGCTGACGACATGGCGAATGAGCAGACCTGGCCCACGGAGGAGGAGATGGCGGGTGCCCCACATGGCACGGAGGAGGGCGATGTACCGAACGCGAAAAAGGGCACGACACCGAAGCGCATCAAGCGCATTCCTAAGGGAATGACTGAGTACCAGGCCTCGTGGATCGTGGAAAGCGAGGATGATGAAGAAGACGACGACGAGGAACGTGAAGATCGGGACGGGGAGGGAGGAACGCAGATGGATGAAGATGAGGAGATGGTACCTCTTGACGACGCATTGGACCTGGAGAGCGAACGCAAGAGCGTCGTCGCATTCCAAGAACTCGACATGGAAGAAGAGCAGAAACAGTACATACCTTCTTTTTCAACCTATCATTCTGCAAACACTTACATTGGGGCTAATTCAGACTCACTTCGTGGCGCAAACGCTCTCAAGAAGAGCAGGATGCCCAGGCTTTCCCCGATGAAGTCGACAGCCCTCAAGACGTTGCTGCGGGCACGCGGTTTGCGCGGTACCGCGGACTTCGGTCCCTCCGCACGAGTCCTTGGGATCCATATGAAAACTTGCCTCGCGAGTACGCACGGATATTCGAGTTCGAAGACTTTAAACGTACCGAGAGGGACATATGGCGTGAGCTGGAGGATGACGGTATTGAGGTTTGATCTGCTGCTCATTATTTCCTTACTGAACACTGAAACAATTTTGCTGCAGCCCGGTACGCGCGTGACGATCTTTGTCGAAGGTGTTCCGCCCGAAGCTAGCACCCCCTCCGAGTCGCCGCTTGTACTATACGGATTACTGAAACACGAGCACAAGAAAACAGTCCTTCACTTCACCGTGCAACGGAACACAGAATGCGAAGGTTCTGTTAAATCAAAGGTTCGTCGTCCGTCACCCCTTCCCTACTTGGTCGTAACTAATATTCTCCCGAAGGACCCCCTGATCTTGTGTTATGGACCCCGTAGACTACGCGTCAACCCCGTGTACTCCCAGCACACCCGTGGAGGCGGAAAAGGCGCGAACAACGTTCACAAATTCGAAAGGTTCTTATGGCACGGTACCACGACTGTCGCAAGTGTCTACGCACCGATTGCGTTCGGGAAGCAGCCATGCATGCTCCTGCGTGAGACAGAAGATCCACAGGGTGCGTCCATTTACTTCCAGCAGAGACGATAAATGATTGACCGATTGACTAATTGAATCGAGCAGCACCAGAACTCGTGGCGATGGGCACGTTCATGAACCCTGATACGACGCGTATCATCGCAAAGCGAATCATCCTCACGGGTCACCCGTTCAAAGTACACAAAAAGACTGCTACTGTTCGGTACATGTTCTTCAACCCAGGTTCGTGCTGTTCCTGCACTTTCATCTTTTTTCGTCACGCTCATAAATTCTTGCTGGGACAGACGACATCCAATATTTCAAGCCTATTCAGTTGTACACGAAACACGGGCGAACGGGACATATCCGGGAATCGCTTGGGACGCATGGGTATTTCAAGGCGCATTTCGATGGGCCGATCAATCAGATGGATACGGTATGTATGTCGTTGTATAAACGCGTGTACCCACGATGGAGCGAGAATTGGACATCTGGTATGGGCAGAAGGAGGGGTGATGAGATGGAGGAATAGGTGGCTGTATTTTGTGGGTAGCGCGGCTTTTGAGGTCGAGCTGCACTTCAGATGAATTCAAACTTGTAGCAGCCTGGAAAAATAGTTCAGTGATTGTACAAAATGCTCCTGTAACTGACAGAAACTTGCCCGGCGCATTTTTCGTCAGAATTATATCAGATGAAGTCTTCATATGCGGACAGCACATATACCAACTGCATTAAACTTGTGAAAGTGCACATTTCACCCCGACTAAGAATCATGGACTCCGCTCGCATGGCAGAACAATCATCATCATACGCACTGCCAAGTAGATTAGTATCAAGTGAACTTGAGATCTGCTATTGTCAACAAGAATAACGAGTCATGGTCTGCTATGCAACGTATTGACCCCTCTCATTCTTTCCTCAATCCACTTGCCACACCACCTGTGAGGATGCTAGGAAGCTCATCGCTGCCGATAGAGTAAAGCAACGAGACAGAGCCTCCCATCAAAAGGATAAGTGTGATCACCGTCCCTGCGATCAACACAAAGGTGCTGGTACAAACCCAGTCAATGCACGAAAACAAGATATATGATGCGACGACTCACCTGCTGATGTCCTTTCGCTGACACATCTCGCCCGCCCAGCTCTCCGTCTTGCCTGAAGCAGATATGGTATCAGAGCAAGCGCAGACGAAACATTCCTGTCCGGCACTGATGGTGCTCACGCATTGCCCGTGACCAAAACAGGCATTGGTAGCGTTGGAGCAGGCATCAACGGAAGTGAGGCAGGAGGCCAGACGACGTGCCGGCGGTCCTGCGGGTGGGTGGGGTGCTGGAAGGGGTGACTGCTGCGGTGGCTGCGGTTGGCGTTTGTCTATTATAGGAGAGGGGGTGTAGCTCAAGACTGCGACGCGGGTCTTTGCGTCGGTAGTGCTGGCTTCGAGAACAGCTCGGACTGTTCGTGCAGCAAGCTGGTACTGTTCGCTCGAACGACCATACGTGGTTGCGAGCTGGGACAATCCAGTCAACTCCAGGGACGCAAACTTGTCGTCGTGAATATCGGATGATGGCTCAAAGAACTTTGTGAGCGTTGAGATTTCGGCGAGGAAAGCTTCGTTGGCAGGTGTTGGCGCAGAAAAAATGTCAAGAATTCGAGGGATGCCTTCTGAAGGAATGGCGAGATCAGAGTAGACGAGGGAGTATACGTGAGTGGCGCGATGGAGATACGAAGAGACAAGGGAAGTGAGGGAACTAGTGGGTGCCCCTGCAATTGAGAACGAGCGGCTCATGGAAGGGGGAATGATATCTAAAGCGCAGCGTGTCAATTGTCATCGCGCTTGCTGCTGGAGTGGGGGGAACAAACCCTGCATGCTGGTATCGTCTACCAGTAGAAATAACGCGTTCGAAGCCCCTTGTGCGACAAACTCCTGCTCTCCTAGCAGGTCGCCAAAGTTCTGGAAATTCTCAAATGGCTCAAGACCCAGATGTTGAGACAAGGCGAAACCAGCATGCTGTAGAGAAAGTCGGGAGGGGAATGTTTGGGATGGGCTCAGATACACGTCGGCTGCCTGCGAGAAACCGACTAATAGCAGACAAGACAAGACGCTGCAGATTCGACCCATGGTTGCAAGTCGTAATGATGTATGGTCAAGTTCTGACTTGCCATTTGTGGCCATACACCACCTTATTCAGCACCCCTGCGATAATGCCAAGTTACAGCACACATATGCGTCCTCGACCGTAACAAAGCACTATGTTTCTGAATATTGTACCCATCGATTGCGAGTCCCAATTTTATGTTTTTTTTTATGTACTGGCCATAGTGGTTGAACTGCATAAACTGTAGGCCCGTGCGTGAGAACTCCGGAGATGAAGTCTAGCTGAGTTTGAATTTACCTGCCTCTCTCGCAGGCCATTGAAGTATAAAAGGACTCCCTCGTTCCCCCCACCACGACCTATCCTGTGATCGCCGTGTCAACCGTCGCTGGCGACAATGTCGAATAAGATAGTGGTGAGCTGCTCACCCGACCTTGGCTGTAGTAGTTCAGTCTGGTAACAGAGACATTTTTTGAGCCTGGCATCTACCGCGCGGTCATAGACGAAGTCATTACCGCCATTAAGCCCGAGTTCGACGAATACGGCGTCGGCGAAGAAGTTCTCGCAGAGTTGCAACATGTGAGTGTATTTCTTATTATTATCGTTCATATCTACGTTAGGATCTGGTGATGCCAATCCTTCTGCAGAAATGGGAAAGCAAAGTCATCGCATCGCATGTTGCAGAATTTGAGCCACAGCCGCCCCCGCCTCCCCAACACCACCATATGTACCCTCCTCACCCTATGATGGTCACTCATCACCCGCACTACCCTCCTCCGCACGCATATGCTCAGCAACCCCCTCCTCCCGCGCAATCTCAAGGTCCGCAGGTGAAGACAGAACCGATGGATAATCGCTACGTTCTCGCCCCTCCGGGCATGCCATACGCTCTACCACCACTCCCTGGGCCTCAACTGAACGGTCTCAAAACGCCAGGATTCCCTGGAGGTCAGCAAGGCGTCCTGTCGTTTCCCCCTCACCCAGGGCACTTGCAACGCCCACCTGCCATGCCTAGGCCATACGCGCCTCCGGTCCCACAACCAGCCGCACCCGCTCAAGTTACTCAACACCCTCCTCAGCCGTCAAGCGCCCCTGCTCCTGCGGCTACTAATACGCCTGCACCGCAAGCTAGAGCATCAGGGCAGAAGATCCCTCAGGTTGATGGACCTTCATCATCTGACTCAGACTCACCTTCTCCTCCGCCCAGCCAGCCATTCGCGCCTCGCGCTTCTCACCCCTCGCTTCCTCAACCATCGCAGTCATCTTCAACGATGCACATAGAGGATGCCGAGGCGATCAACAGCGATCTCGACGACTCGGACACCGAGGCTGAAGACGATGCCGAGGAGGGTGGACAAGGCGAGACCGATATTGTGTTCTGCACATACGACAAGGTGCGCGATACGACTTTCAGCATTTCTGGGCTGACCTTGTATCGCGTAGGTCGGGCGCGTCAAAAATAAATGGAAATGCCTTCTCAAGGACGGTATGATCCATATCAACGGGAAGGATTATCTATTTGCCAAGTGCACAGGGTGCGTGGAGTCTTGGATCTCAATTCATGCTTTGGCATTAACCCCGCGCAGCGAATTCGAGTGGTAGTCACGAGCCCTTAGCTGTGCCACTGCACCTGTCAAATGCCATCTGTCATTGCTCTTCTCTCAGCAGTTATCTAGGGCATAAGCTTCATCCTCATGACATTAACCTCAGTGTATACTACCAGTATCATCATCATAAATCCCATCTTTTCAACCAATCCACTATTGGTCTGAACCTGAGCGATGCTATGGAAACTTCCGCTAAGTTCGAAGACCAGAAACTTGGAATTGGTACGGAGATAATAGTACATGGCAAGGGGTTCCGCCAAGCCGCAAGAAACCTTCCATTGCTTCGGTTCGCCTTCAACCTTTCTGTGACAAAACCAATTTGCCTATGAGCCGAACGGATGGATTCCGACATAAAACCCCGTCGATAGTAATGCACCATTTTCAGACAGCCGTTTACCCCGTTTGCACTGGTATGAACAAAGAGCTTGATTTCATTTCCCCGAGAGCATCCGCGTTTTCGTTGACGCGAGCCAGCTGGAGGACAAGGCGGCCATTCTATATTCGTTTGCGTATCAGCTGCAGGCTCAGTTCCTTGGTCCCTACATACCACGATGGTATGCACTATGCATATTATCATACGATCTTACGGCTTGACGTCAGTTTACACACACGCTAGGATATTAATATGACTGAACAAGGCCAGATATGCACACCAACAAAGCAAGAGCCCGAAAAAAGCATCCGCGACGCACCCAATAGCGGAGGTACAGTATGTGTCAAGTATATGAGTATCTGCATGTCATGTATGTATCGTATCGTAGTCGCTGCGAAATTGTATTTGACAGCGCGATTTGAGCGCAAGCTCATGTATGTACTGACGAATGGTTATGGATATATGACTTACCGTAAGCGAAGAAGGGAGGGACGTTCAATTCAATTGTAGGGACATCGAAAACCGACGCTTGCTCGGTAAAAAGCCAAGCACGCCTAATCAGAGGTATACATAACTCTTCCCGCGGGTCCGCAGTGATGTGCCAGTCTTACGCAAGAAAGATGTTCTTACGCAAGCGGCAGTGGTGCGATCGAATCGAATATCACTGATCACCCGATGGAAGGGCAACCCGCGAATAGTCACCCGGAACGTGGACCTAGGAGCCGAAGGGCTCTATCGTCCATAGGGTCGCGCTTGTATGGGTGGCTACGTTGCAAAGAATGTAAGGGTGCCAGGCCAACGCGCTGGGGTCCAATGCTACTACTTGCATCGGCAATAGGTGAGACTTCGTATTGTGGGGGAGGATCTGACCGAAAGAGCTGCGCGGGAGGGGGAAGCGAGATGTGTGGTGTGCTATGAGGGGACGGGAAGGTGGCCGAGTGATCGAGAGAGAATGCGCTCTGACTTGGTTCCCTGCCCTCATCATCTGTAGCTCGGCAGATAGGCTGGAAATTGCCAACAGTAGATGGCGGTCGGATGCGACACGAAGGAGAGGGCGGTGGTGAGCGTGATGTGCGGACATTATATGAACACGAGAAAGAAGGCCGGGAGGAGTACATGTCCTCAGACGCCCGAGGTGCACCACTTGTACTGCTCGAAGCAGGAGGGTGATTTGTCAAGCTCATACTGGCAAATGCGGGGGAAGACCCATGGTCATTGGAGCTGTGATAATCAGCAACGGGCTTCAATGATGTATCTGTACGAGTCCTCGCTAAGGGAGCGATACTTCCAGACGCGGAGTAATCGCCAGAACTTCGACGGCCATAAAATGCTGAGTTATGCTCTGACTGGGGTATGGTGGGGAGGGAGGGACGACGATATTTGTACTCATCTTCGTACGAAGCGCGAAGAGGAGGGAGAGAAGGGGGAGGGGGGGGGAGGGGGCACCGAATACTGAGGGATATCAGATATCGGCGCACGAAACTGCTGGGAAGGCTGACCCAAACCTGAACGGTATGGGTCATCTGACTGAGAATACGATGATTGTGGCGAATTAGGGTAGTGGGAAGGCTGGCTCGAGTAAGCGGTAGGGAATGGAGCATAGGTCCGGGTTACGGTAGAATTCGATGTCTTCAAAACATCAGATCTCGAGCGGCTATCCTCCCCCTTGCGAGTTTTGCCGACTCGCGTGCTTTGGAAGGTTCCCTCCGGCACCGCGAGATCAGCGACACCCGGTATGTTATCTATTGTGCCTAGCTCATCGACTGTGGCCTGCGTGAAGTATGCGGCTACAAAAGTTATAGTGAGATTGATATTTTGGGGTGTTGCATGATCTTACTCAAATGCCACTTGCGGCGACCCTTGTCCGTTTCAACCCAAACGGAATAAGTTTGCTTTACAAGCGGATCCCAATCGCGAGGGGGTTGCTTATCAGAGGGCCTAGGAAAATATTAAATTTAGCACTAATTTTTGAGGACGGTAACATACCCTGAATGACCAGCGTCCGCGGGTGGCGTATACTTCTCGTAGTAAAAGAGAAATTCCTTGAAGGGTGGTTAGCAGAGAAAATAGGCATATTATGGGAGAACAAACATCTCTGACGCGCGATGGACTCCATCGACGTCCCTCAGTAAAACGCTCGATACCCAAGCCTGTTATTTCAGTATGTGGACCTCTTTCTTCCCATGCATAGATACAACCAGAAGATAGTGCGAGACGTTCGTCGGCGTCAAGGCGCCTAGTTATCATAGGGAGCATACGGAGCTGTACTGCATAGAATATTTTATGAGCATCACGAGTAGAACGGATGCGAACGTTAGTGCAAGTGGGTCGTTGCTGCATGTCTGATGTGAAACGGGGACAAAAAACAAACGGAGAAGAGAGGCAAATAGACAGGGTATGGTATATATTCGCTCCAAGATCTGGGGAGCAGAAGATGGTTTGGTAATTAATTAAACTATTTTCTTACCAGGGGTATCCGCTGACTTCCGTTCACTCTAATTTGGGCCAATTCGGGAAACTCCCTGATGAATCTTATTGGTGGCTACGACCCAAAAGGCTTGTCGCCAATCTCGATTACAGCGCGAAACTCTATCACTTTACAACTCAATTTCTTCAAGTCCCCCATATTCCAACTGCGATCAAAACGCACTAGACTCACTGGTCTCGGAAAATCCCGTATCTTCTTCCATTCAATTGCATAAAAAATTGCAAGTCCCCCGCGGTTCTGGCTCAGATTCAAACAGTTCAGAATCCGTGAAAAAGGGACAATATAATTCTCTCATCTTACATAATTATCAGATACCAATCTCTTGGCTGTTAGGGTTGCTTCAATCTCTGAAAAGCGCTCAACCAAAGCACCGCTCCAGCTCCTCAAACTCGTTGAACAAGACGTCAAGCTTTCAAACTTTGAGGGCAAATCCGGGCCCAGCCCCATAACGCCTCTCAACCACGTGGATCATTTCAAATTAAATCTTCCAGCGCAGGGCGGCATACCCTGCCAGCTGCCTACCCAGTGCGAACCACTTGTTCAAAACAAGATACCGGTTCCGCCTCGAGTTTCCAACTGGCAAAACGTCTAATCATACTAAATTCCAATCATCCTTAACAACTGACATTCGCCGCTGTTCCATTCGCCCACCTCCTACTTATCGCGCCCAAATTTAAATAATTCCATCTCACACAAACTTATCGCAACACATCAGTAACGACGATACACAGATCCTTAAGATGCGCTCACACGGCGCGGTCAACTATCGAACATGCCCAGACCAGATCTTCTTCCGCCTGATTCGATGTCTTGCAAACTTGCTAGAACCTATAGTCTGTCATATGTAATACGGATGTCATATCATCAAGATCCACGTTGAACAGCCTAGTATACCCTGATCCATTTCTAAGGTTCGTCCCCTTCATCGCCAGTTTACGGATGATTCTTGGACCGAGACTTGTAATAGGCCACTAGTTCTCATGATCTTCCGATCTATCGCAGGACATCATGGCCACACTCAACACCGCTTTTCTCCTAGAATCCCGTCTTACCCAATACCATCCGTCGCGTTCGTTCTTCTTTCACGAAGCATGTTTCGTTGTTATCTTCATATGCCATTCTTGTTGAGACTCTTAAATAATTTCATTGCCTCCCAACATTCTGGGTTCACATTGCCACGTCAGAGTTACCTCGATCTCTTGATATTTGTTTTTTGTGATAGGACAGAACGAGAGCGATGAGAACCGGTCGGCAGAACCGGGAAGAGCGAATCAATGAGATTGCGAACAGCCCTTGAACTCTGATGCCACATACAAGATTTGCCAGTAGAGTCAGCTCCCTACAGAACGGTATCACGGCTCCACCAGCCACTGAGTTTGGGGCGCCAAGTCAACACTCTAGCCATTCTCGCCAGTCGCACTATCTAGAATTCAATGTCGTCTCAGCTGCAGGGTATATAAGATAATGCGGGGACAGTGGCGTCGTGGAGCAGTCTCATATTAATGCGGTCTTTACTGTGTAGTCCCGACACGTTGCTCAGTGCTCAGCATTCGGAAAGTGTCAGGGATACTCAGGGACACACCTAACGGCATTTTCGTAAGAGCAAGATGCATTCAGATAAGTAGCTGTGGATATGATGGTAGTTTACTTGTCCGGGCGGCCCACTGAAAGCCGTGCGATTACGCGCCCCGCGATCACGCAAAGTACAATTGCCCACATGTTGCTCAATTTGTGTTGTCAAGCTCAACTGGGAGTGAATTCAGGGGAGCGATAGGGTGCAGAAAGCAAATTATTGTCTGAACCCGATGTGGGTATCCTGGTAAATATAAGTACAGAAAACACGGAGATCTGTCTGATAGGCTGCGGGCAAATTGCAAATCAAGAAATAACGTATGCTCAAGCGAGTATTCGTGGTCCGGAGGTCATTAATCCTACAGTCCACTGCAAAGAAAACATAATACAAAGTTCAAGATAAGCCAGGGTAAAATGCCATTAGCGCCTCCTCATCTAGTGGGTGTCTTCGCGGTGGCGCTAGGTTTTGGAGATATACGAGGGGTGCAAGCGATTGTCCGTCTCGAGGCGGTGCACGCCCTGGGCGATCAGTCAACTGTAGGCTGCCACTGGCATATAAGTCAGAAGGCGGACTCTGGACTGCTACCCGGGAAGGGGATGGGTACGGAGCGTATTGAGGAGTAAATGGGTAAGACCGCTCTTCTCGCTGAGCACGGCTATGCTTGCTGGTGTTGTGCCGAGCGCTTCTGTAATTCCCTGGAGGCACAACAATACGAGCGAGGTCAGGAAGGTCGGATACCGTTCGGAGATAATCGAGGGAGTCGTGCGTGAAATAAGCGACTGGGTAAGCGTAAAAGTTAAGTTTCAATAAGAACCTCGAATAATGCCACGTACTCAAATGCCACTTCTTGCGTCCTCTTGCGGTCTCCACAAAAACGGAATACGTCTGTTTTACCAAACTGGGGCGCACACATTCACGGGGCGCGCCAGACTGCGCCAAGGGGCTTGATCCGATGCTGTCGCTGAAACGTCAGACGGATTCGAACAAGGGAAAAGCGAACAGACGTCGTGTCAGAGTCCGAGTTTGGGTCGGCATCAACTGGTTCAGGGTCTTTCTCTTGGTAGAAAAGGAATTCCTAGACACCCTTCAGTCATCACGAAACGACGTAAAGTAAGAACACACTTACGTCGCGGACTCGGCTCGGTCCCCATCTTCAAAAACCAGCGTTAGCCCTCTCATACAATGAACATGCCCATCGAAAAGCTCACCTCTTTCCGTCAGTCCATCGCTCGATACCAAGCTGCGGTGTTGCATTAGCGCGTGATATAGAAGGCAGGGATCAATGGAATCCCACTCCAGTAGCTTCCGGGCTGGGACCGCGTTCCTCCCAGACGAAAACACAACCCGAAGATATGGAACGGCGTTCTTCAGTGTCAAGTCGCCTGGTGACCATGGGCAAGACATTAAGCGCCACAGCGTGAAAGATAATCTGAGCATCATGTGGAGATCTTCCTAGGAATGAGTCATGACATCGCAAGGGACTTATGATGCAGACTTACCTCACACGCAAGCTAGTGCAAGTGGGCTGCTGCATGTTGTAGGGAGGGAGGGAGAAGAAAATCTGTGAGGAAGTGGGCAGTGGCAGATGTCTTCGCACAGCTAATGATGGCTTGCGCTGGGGATGATAAATGGAGGACTTTGCACAGCACCTGATATGATCAGAGAGCCTAAGTTCGAAAGGGCGAAGACTAAATATTTAATGGACTGGGAAAACTCCTTAAATAACGAGAGACAAGAACCTTTGACGGGAACATGGTACTTAACCTTAACTCTCGTTCTGATGTACATAAAACGGCTGATAGGCTGACGGATGCTTGGGCGCTTACAGCCCGATGGGAACCCGCCTAGCGAATTCGGATGCACTTTGTCTCTTCATTGACAAATTTAAAGGAGGGTGGGTATAGTAGTAAATAGAGTTTTAGGATCTCAATTATCTCCGGGGCACTGTATGGATACGAACATTGAGAACAGAAAACAGGAACAATTATTCTTCGACACCCGACGCATAAACCGCTCGCGCTTCGCGGCCAATCAATTTTTCTTGGTATTTGCTACTGCATAGAGTATACGTTTGGTTTCAATCGCTGCACATTATCGGCGGCATGCGGAAAGAAGAGGAAAGAAGGCACTAGCGCAATTCTTCCAAGTGAGTACATACGCATCCAAATGGCAAGGTACATTATCGGCGGCAGGGTGGAAAGAAAGCGCAAGCGCAATCAGAATGACATTGTGCCTCGACAATGCAAACTGAAGAAGATTCTCATGTGCTGTGCATCCCCCACGGCCGCCTGCAACATCCCGCAATATTATAATATCTGCGAGGTTAGACGCCACCTCATGTACATCATTTCACACTGTACAAAGGACCGTCCGGTCATCGCAATATTTCAGTCACCTTCTCATATTGGACTGTAAGAGATCCGACGGGTTATCTGATATGATAATCTTCCTGTGCTAGACCGATCGTCTGCAGCTAGGCCATGCTCAGACTAAACCCGGGAAAGGTAAAAGAATTGCAAGAGACCCTTCTTTGGCAAAGCAGCAAGAACGTGGATTTATCAAGAATAGTTAATTACAGACCAGTTGAGGTTACATCTGAAACGTATGGTCCGCAATCGTTTCGATAGCTTCGATGTATGGCCGCTGAAGGTGTTCACCTGTCTAGCAAACCTTGAGCTTGAAACAACGCGAGCATCACATCTTTACTCTGATCGAGCCTAAGGAACGTTCCAAGGAATAGGAGTGGCACAAAACTCATTTTACGACAGCGCGAACGATTCACCTGCATAGCAAACCTTGAGCTTGAGCCAGTGCGCGTTTGGTATTTTTACACGATCAGACCTTTGAAACAACATTCCGAGTAACGGGGAGCTAACCGTACGGAACTATAATTTCCGACAGGACGAATGATTACCACTAAAAGACTAAAGTTAAGTCGACTTCATTAAATTTGAAAAATTATCTGGGTTCGCCCAACCTGGAGAACGTATTTACCGCCCAGCGAACTTGTGCGAGCTTCGCTGCTTCGATCCGCTAGCACGATGCCGAAAGCTCTGCTTCGATGCCATCCAGATGAGGACGAATACGTCCCGAGCAACTAGACTAAGCCAGCTGCTAGGACCACTGCATCTCCACATCGGCAGAGCGTGTGGAGTTTCATGTGAAATCCAAGGATAAGTTGTGAGAACAATGCCGGATTGCACCGGTAGACGAATACGAAGGCAGGACCTGTCATGATGCAGCCGAGTTTAGGAGTCAGAATGTTGTTTATAGGGATCGCCGCTGCGTGAGAGCCCGCTAGCTCTTTTCTCTCGTAGCTGCAGTGGGGTTCAGAGTTTCCTTCAGTAGACGATGTTCTATCACTTGGCCAGTCGGATGAAAAGAAACCACCACTCAACGTTACATTAAGTATCTCCGATCGGCGGCCACGTCCTACGCCAGGGAAGAAAGCAGGACGAGCGGTCTGGAGCCTATCAAGGGTCCAGTATCGATGATAACGCGGTGAAAGATTGAAAGGTGGTGTGGAAGAGCGGCGTGTGGACACTTAACGAAACCTATAGCCGTGAAAATTTGAATCAAACCAAGAACCAAGTTGGACTAGTTGCAACGTTGCACTGCTGGCGCTTATTACATAAGCACACAGTTTGTGACTCCTGCATTGTAGCTAGTCATGATATGATCAGAACTTCAGTCAATATCATCGTTCGTTCTCGTTATCGAGCATCTGCGCCGCGCAACAGGTCAGTGAACACACTAACAGACGCAGTAATGTCTCTTCAACAACCAGCATGGCACCTACCTCCTCGTCAACTTGACCAACCTGTTCTTAAGATATTCAATTCGTTAACCAAGACCAAAGTGCGTATCTGCACATGGGTTTTTAGGTCGATCTGCTCACTGCTGATAGACGGAATTTATACCAAACGATGGCTCCCATGTTAAATGGTATAACTGTGGTCCAACAGTCTACGATGCCTCTCACATGGGCCACGCGAGGTCAGGATTTCTCCCTGGTGAATTTACTGCAATCTTGAACATTGTTTCAGAAATTATGTCACACAAGACATTTTGCGAAGAATCATGACAGACTACTTTGGCTATGACGTGCACTTTGTCATGAACGTTACTGACATAGACGATAAGGTGCGTCATCGCCTACCCTTATGGTCAAAACAACGTCTTACAGATTCTTAAGATCATCGTTAGAGCGCGTCAAAATCATCTCTTTTCACAATTTAGAAAATCTGCAACTAATCTTTCTGCCGATCTACTCTCGCAAGTCAGTGAAGCATGGGGAAGTTATGTGAGGGAGAATGTCTCCAAGGGCCTGCCGGACGAAGAGAAACCTTCACGAGGGGAAGAAGAGACCCGATGGCCAAGAATTGCTGAGCTTGCGCGAGATCAAAATCACAAACTCGAATGTTTAAAGAGAGACGAGAAGTTTGACATGCATTTCACAGCTGCTGTAGGTGATCTCTTGTGCTTTTCTTGGCATATATCAATATTTGGCAATGTAGAATCGGAGCCTTGCCGCCCTTGAAGCTGCAAGACACGCACTATCTGTCGATCAGAGTAGCGGTAACACAGCGCTCAGACTCATTGACGAATCTCGTGATATTCTCGCCTCCGCCCTCGATAAGAAAGTCAGTTTCTCTTGATGTCCTTTATTATTTCAGGTTGTTTAGTCGTCTATGTGCATAGCTCAAAGATACTGTCACGGACCCGTCTATATTCCGGTCTCTTGCGGCATACTGGGAAAGTCAATTTTTCAAAGACATGGAGCGGCTTCACGTCCGTTACCCAGATACCGTTACTCGCGTCACAGAATACGTTCCGGAAGTGGTTGAATTCGTTCAGGGTATCATCAAGAACGGTTATGGCTACGAATCCGAAGGCAGTGTCTACTTCGATACAGGTGCATTCGATTCGTCTGATCGGCACGACTACGCCAAATTGGAGCCCTGGAGTAAAGGGAACAGAGAATTACTAGCTGAAGGCGAAGGTTTGTTGCTTTTGTCCTGTGTGATCAATCAGTAACTTTTGGTCATCGTGGGCATCAGGTGTACTCTCGTCCACCTCCGGACAACGATCTGCCTCCGATTTTGCTCTCTGGAAGGCGTCAAAACCTGGGGAACCTTCATGGTCGTCACCTTGGGGTCCTGGTCGCCCAGGCTGGCACATTGAGTGCTCTGTGATGGCGAGTGCTATCTTTGGGGACAGCATGGACATCCATTCTGGTGGCATCGACCTTGCATTTCCACACCACGACAATGAAATTGCTCAATCTGAGGTCAGCTCACTGCAGCATTGTCCAGGGACGTTTCTAATCAAAGGTGGTAATAGGCTTACCATGAATGTGGTGCATGGGTCAACTACTTTATCCATACCGGTCACCTTCACATCGAAGGCCTCAAAATGAGCAAGTCGTTGAAAAATTTTATCACCATTGACGTGGGTACTTTGTTGGTCCGATCTATTCTCCGCATCACTCATGCGGCCGGTCACACAGGAGATACTTCAGAGGTTCACAGCTCGGCAGCTGCGCCTCGCATTCCTGTCGCAGCTATGGAATGCGAAGATCGATTTTTCTGATTCGATGATGACAGGCGAAGTCAAGTCCCTTGAGGCAACCTTCAACGCAAGTCCTCCGTATTTCAACATCCGCTATATTGTTTTAAGCGATCATGCAGAATTTCTTCACGAATGTCAGAGCAATCATTAACCAAGCGCGCGCGCATGACGACCAGTCAATTGGAGAGCACTCCTACAACGAAGCTGAGCGAGAACTAATGAAAAGGTCAAACAGATGATATCTTTCGAGTGTCACACCCTGACACCCTACCAGTTTGTACGCCAGCAAGTCAGCCTTTCGCGCGGCTATCTGCGACTCCTTTAATACACCTGAGGCGCTCAAAGTCATGCGTGTCCTAGTCTCGCGCATCAACATCTACATCAACAGCCCGGGGAGGAAGACCAATGTCAGTGTAGTGGAGCAATGCGCAAGATGGATCGGTGAGATGCTCCGCATGTTTGGACTAGGTGAAGGACAGACATCAGAGATCGGCTGGGGGCAGGAAGACGAGGGCGCCGGTGGCGTGAACGTGAGATTTTTTTCGCTCCTTTCTGTGCTATTTGATATTGATCATACAGCTTAGCGAGAAGAAACGCTGATGCCATACCTCCGCATCCTGTCATCATTCAGAGACGGTGTTCGTCAACTGGCTATTGCTAAAAACGACAATGCTTTGAAAGAAATACTCAAGCTCTGTGATAAGCTGCGCGACGACGATCTTGTGTCTTTGGGCGTCGCACTCGATGACCAAGAAGGTGATTTTGAGCATTTATGCCTCGTTCTCCTCCAAACTAACATCTATTTGCTATAGATGGCAAGGCTCTTGTCAAGCTCGTATCTCCGGCGGAGCTCATGAAGGCACGGGAAGAAAAGCGGCTGAAGTTGAATGCCCAGGCTGCAAAAAAGGCGGCTGCAGATGAAGAGGCACGACAGAAGCGTCTCGCAAAAATTGAGAAAGGGCGAGTTCCTCCCGAAGAGATGTTCCGGCCTCCCAACGTACCCGAGGGGGCATATAGCCAATGGGATGAACACGGGCTTCCTACCGCCACTGGAAGCGGTGAAGAGCTTAGCAAAAACAAACAAAAGAACGCCCGGAAGGATTGGGATACACAGAGGAAATTACACGAGGTGTTTCTTGTGTGGAAGAAAGAGCAGGAATCTGGTTTAGGGTCATAGTCACCGCAATCATCACTTCACTTGCTATATTACTACCATATTACTACCAGTCGCAGGATCTGATGATGAGCGCTGCAATTTTTTCTAGTCCGACCTGATCGTCTTCATTGAACCCCCCAATCGCAAGGCAATCAAGATCCAGAACCCCCAGCACAATATCTTCACCCCCTTTCCGAAGAATGAGGGGACACACGATCTCGCTTTTTGTATCGCCGTCACAGGCAATATGCCCCGGGTAGGTCTGAACGTCTGGAACAAGAATGGTACTGCGCTTTACAAATGCATCTCCACACACGCCTCGAGGTCGAGGGGAGACCTCGATCCATTGGCAGGCAGGCTTGCCGGAAAAGGGTCCCAAAAGTACATTTATGGAAGCATGTGTTTGAGATCTGGGGTCCATCGAGGCGTCATCAGTGAATCGGGGCTGAGGGAAAAGGGAAGAGATGAGGTAGAAACCTGTGAGAATTGAATTTCAGAGTCAGCAAGACATGTCATCACAAGGAGGGTCCGGGCAATCCTCGCTGAAATTTCTTGACCGGCGTTAGAAAATGGACGACTCACCACACCAGTTGACCGAACGCTCCCCATCTCCGAAATTGCTGGGAAACGCCTGCAATGAGTTGTAAATAAGCGAAGCGGCATTGGACAGATTCGACACCTGCATGTAAATGAAGTGATTTAATAATCATTGGTTTTGGCTGACTACAACATGATGGTGTCGAAGCTCACCCAATGTCGTTGGCCTGCCATCAAAATTTCTAACTGATCATGCACATGAGTCCAGAATTCAGATTTGGTCTCAATGGAGTCCGGAACCAAAGATGTATCGGCGTGTGGCATCTGCAGAAGAGGAGCTAATCAGGCAGATGGCAATAATTTGCAAGAGATACCTTTGTGAGTATCTTCAGTTCTGAATCAACATGAGAAAATTTGAAATTCACCGATGAGGACCTCAAGGTGTCCTGTTCAGGTCACACGTGAGGTTAGGGTTATATTCAACGGACCGCTGAAGCTTGAGGAGCGAGATAAATTCCTAACAAACAATTCAGCTGCTGACTCGGTGAAAAATTCTACAGCCACTATACCGTTCAAGATGGACGGTATAAATATTAATGATGGTTTATGGTTCTCCCTAAGGTTTTGGACAACATTATGCGTCCTCCTGAATCCTCTACCGTAGATGGAATATCTGTATAATCTATTAGGATAAGCGCAAGATTATCAGTGACCTATATAGATTGATCGGATCATTGTGCTCAATGATGCAGCAACTGGGATGAGACAAGACAAGTCAAATATGCAACTTGCACGCTTATGACAATGGCGGGATAACAAGCAGCGGTAATGAAATGTCGACATTCCTCATCTTGTCTGGGTTGCATAAAAAAAGTCAGTGACGGACCTGTTTCAAAGACTCTCTTGGACGACCGTCTCCTCGAATGCACAATGCGAGACTCATCGATGGAATTTACTTTATATGCCTCATCGGAATTACTTCATGTCTCGGACCGTCGACGAGATATACCAAAAAACCCAATCCAGACCCCTTAAAAACTAGAGCACATGGCGGCATTGATTGCAAGACGATGTTGCGTGGACTCGGACTTGGAAATATGAATATGTCAGTGTTAGTGTTGAGGAAGCGGAAAAAGAGTTCGAAATACCGAAAAATACTGGTCCGGAGTATACAAAGCGATAATTGAGCCGGTAATTGACAAATGTGCACGCAAATTGCAAGGGCCTGGAACGTGCTTGAAGTCTGTACTTCCTTTCAAAGGAGTCTTCTTCCCCGCTAGTCCGTCTTTTGTGTCACGGCATTCAGGTAATCTGCTAGGCAATTACCAATGGTGAGATCTTGAGATATCTGATACTCCCTGTTAAACGTTACCTCACAGCGGAACCGATCTGTCAATACGACAAGAAAGCCCCGAACTTCTTTGCGTCTACAGTGTAACCCGGAGCCAATGTCCCAATAGTAGAATTGTGAGTGTATAGGTAATAACTCACAGTTACCTCATGAGACGGAGTTCATAGCAGGACTTACGACCATCAAAGACACGAAGGGCAGGAAGAGTCATATATCCAGTAGTAAGTTGGAAACGTGGTGAGATGCGAGCGTGCGAGAAGGCCATAAGACATGCATACTAGGCTTCGGTAGGTTTCAATATTCAATATTCGCGTTAACCAGTAATCGCTGCAGGGGATCTGCGACTACATAAGTTATAATAAGTAAATGATATATATTGTTTTTGAAAAAAAATCTTATACCATAAAATACATAAGGTTAGGGTTAATATCCGACCGCCTCCTCCGCAGAAGCCCAACTCGTATGCTTGAGCTCGATGAGTGGGATGAGCTCCTCACCAACGGCTTCGCTACTTTGCCGCACCGTGAAGGATTTCGCAGCAATGATGCTACCAATGGCCACGATAATGTGGACAATTCAGAGGCGTTGAGCTCTCACCCCTTGCGCAGTCCTTCTGTATCATACGCTGCGAAAGATGTTGGTGAAATACAAACTGTAACAGATACAACGAGGCCACGATTAACGCATTTAACAAGAACATTGTCGGAGGATGGTCCTGACTGCCCTGCTGCCGTTGACGCGGCTGATACCTCGGATAACTCAGATACCTCCAACCGTCATGACAGCGACGACATTCTGCACACAGTCCGTTCTTCTCTCTTGAGCGTACAATATGTCACAAACTTCTACCCATAGGTTTCTCCCAGTGACTCGCTTGCCGCAGTTGCTCTGCGATATGGGGTGTCGCTTGCAGCGCTCAGGCACGCAAATCAGCTATGGCCATCAGACCCAATCCATCTCCGTTCCCAACTCATCGTACCTCGCCATCGTGCGCGTCCTGCTAAGCGAAGGGTCGTTTCACAAGCCACGTCTATTAGTCAAGAGACTGACCTTGTCTCGTCTTCGCCATTAACATCTACTGCATCACTCTCATCAACACTTCTCGTCGCAAGGGATACTGTTCTCTCTGCTTTCCCAGTGCGTGTCTCCATAGACTCGCTCAGCTCTCGCATCAGCGCAAACGAGGAACTTGAGCTCGAGAATTTCCTCAAGCCTCGTTTGCAATATCGCACCTCAGATATGGAATATCTGGACACCCCTGTCCCGCTTGGTGTTGAGCTTGACACCTTATCACGTTCCCGACGTAGCCATATCCCAGCGCATGATCTCACCTCGCTCCTTGACCATGACGCTCCACCAATATCATGTCAACAACTTCGTAAATTCACATCGGACCCCACTTTTATATCTGACCGCGGTCAAACATCCAAGCGTGATGCCCCCGCACCTGTCTTTGTTCCCGTGCGCATATCACAGCTAGAGCCGGAACCGGCGATGGAATTACCAGCGTTTATCAAACACTGGTGAGGGGGTGGACCCATTTCATCCACGTCCCCGATTTTAGGTTTAGGTCGCGGTATTTTAGCTCAAAGTCTCATTCTCAGGCCTGTGATATACAGGCGCTGTGCGTACTTACGGGTATCGGGTGAGTCATGATTACTTCTAGTGGCCATAACTTTGCAGTATTAACTTGTTCCGTTAGGACCGCCCATGGGTCCACTCGTGGCGCAGACTTTATCCTATTCGTCATAGCACGATATCTCTCCACGAGCGCAGACTTTCCTATTTTCGGTTTCTTTGAGCTTGCTGCATTTTGCGCGTCTCATAGGCTTCGGTACCCTTTCGTTATCGTGTTGTCTCCCGCGAGCCCTTTCCTCCAGGACCCTCCAGTTTTTACCAGAACTGTGGAAATTTGTATGTAGCCGTCGGCATTTGCCATACATTGCTTGATTGTTCATCATAGAGCAAGAATAGAATAAATTTTGTGCGTTACACGTCCTTCCGTTGTTGATAAAAAGGGCATTATCAGATTAGTATTAGTTAACTATCGCCACCAGAACAGCTTGAGCACTCACGAGAGGGCGTGTACGTTAGTCTAACAGTCATTCGCCAATAGCCAGCGACTCTGAGTCTAAGTACGTCCCTAATCAGTTCTTACTTATTAGTACTTACATATCGAACGACATCTTCCATGATGTGAAAGCCGACAGCCATGAAGACCTGACATTCTTTTCCGCTTCCCTTTTTAGATATCACCCCAGATTTTGCGATCATGCTGGAAGTGGGTGAACCAACCAAGAGGAGTGCATTTGTCGTCCCGCTGTAGCCAATTTCAAACGCAATCATATCTCTCCGATAACACGATCATCATCATCCGTGCGATATGCGAGCACGCCCTTTTCTTCTTCTCGTCAATCTCCAACGGGAGGGCCGCGCGAATTGTAGGGTTCGCAATCTTTCAGCAGCGCCCCGCCGTTACCAAGATCCCCGACGAAATCATTTCTGCGATCTTTAGTAACTTATACCTAATCTCGTATGCGCTTTCGGTTAAATTGATTGCGTGTCCAGGATAATTTGATGCTTGGCCATAGCCGACGGACATCAATCCTGCAGGGTTAGTACAGGAAAGAACTTGATTCTTGTTATGTTTGACAAGTTACAGTAGGTTTGTCTCCATAGTGCCTCGCCCCGACAAGCAATAAACCCTGACTCAAAAAAAAATTGTTTAACAAGCTCGTCTGCATCGGCGGGGTATTCCTTTACTCACCAGACTGTGCAAACTTACCGTTTTCAGAAATCTCGTCGGGCTTTAGCTGCACCTCCCTACAGGACTCATCGCGTCAAACAGGAGTTGATGAGAAATATGGCCTTTCATGTAAATGCGTATCTCTGCAATCAGACATGATATCCTAGGTGTGCGCGTGGAGCCTTCAGGACAAGTAGTTTATGAAACCTTAAAACTATTACGCATGGGGCGCTCTGCAGGGAGCTAAGATCGAGGGATGGATGGATACCTGGTACACGCATACCTTGGGATTGACCACTTCGATCAGGGAAATAGTGCAAAGTGCACCGTTACGCCAGGAGGAACAAACTTCTCAGCTACAATCCACTCCCCCTTCTTGTTGGTTCATGGTCGGCTGGGTTCGGACAAACATTCGCCGAGGACATCAATGTTAGGGCTATGCAGAGCTTGTGGAGAGCACTGGTTGGGGGAGGCTGCGAACGTGAGTTTCATGCAATGCATAGCACCGAGTGCTAATATATTCTCCGACAGGGTCCGGGACTAACCAGCGTCCTTGAGCTTGGGCGCGCGGCGCTGGACACGGATTTTCGTAATACCAGTCAAACATGGTGCATTTTGATTGTCATCGACTCACTCGCCGGCATCATCACATGAAATCTCTAGTCATTCGGGATACAGTCGATAATCAATTGATTGCTGTGAGCCTGGGTGAGCCAACCTATACGAGTCGAGTCGTCACGGTGTTCCTGCAAAGCCAACAAGATTGTGGAACATTCGGATAATCTGCACCTACATTGGCGATACCTTCATTACTAGCTGCTACGGCAATGCAATGCAAACCCAAATCCTCAAATTTAGCGTCTGCAGTTGTTCGGGAATCGCGATAGTCTCTCGTGGCCCTACAGTGCGCTGGTACAGCAGCTTTTCCATAAGTATTGGACGCATTAATAAATCAAGAAACACCCATCGATCTCTAGAGTCTCGTATTTTACATTCCACGTAAGTAGGTACGAGGTACGAGCGTCGATAATACACGTGGAGTGAGGTCTAAGCGGCGACTAAGTGTTATACGGTATGACACTGTCCTGCAGGCTCCTGCAAGGTTTAGGTAACCTACACCCTATCTTTCTTGCTTCGTACTATAACTCGCAAGATTCACGACTACTCGACTGCGTTCCGTCGGCGATCGCCCTTGCTCATTGCTTCCTTCAGTGGCAAGCGTTTTATATCATTGGAACGTAAAGTATCATTCAAAACCTCACTCGACGGCAGAATGGTGTACTAAATGCGCAGCGTGAGCTGCTGACAGTTACGGCGGTATGTACATAATACCTGGATTCTTCGGAAAATGGGCCTTCGCCAAACCGCGACAAAATTATCATATGATCACTTGATACATACAAATTTCTATCTGGCGGTCATGAATCATGATAGTGTTTGTAAAACAGGGATATCGTTCGTCGTCGCATTTGGTAGCATGTTTACTCAGATCGTTCCTGTCTCGAATCGTTTCATTGTGGATGCCTAGGTGTACGGTAAAGATTTGTGGGTTGTCTTTAGGCCTCACCTGAATTTATCGATGCATTTTGATATAAGAGCATGCGTGAGTACATAGTCCGTCTACTAGGACAGCGAGTAGAAAAACGATGATAGCCTCACCGACGTATCAATCGTCTACACCACTCCATGGAAGTTTCCGCAATCCGTACTGCCCAGTTCCACATAACATCAAGAATAGCCTCCAGTTCACCCACATCCCAGTGCAGGTCTCCAATAGGCTGCTCTGTCGCGTCGAACCGCAGGACATCTTTAACAGTTACCAGGCCTTTCAACGAACCGTGTTCCTCGACAAGTATCACCCGAGGACTGTACCAGTGACAGTTAAGAACGATAATTATACACAGGTCACGTGGGACGTACCCCATTCTCTTGAACAATTGCATTACGATCTCCAGTGGTAGCCGTGGAGATACGGTAAGAGGCGTCTTGAGAACAAGCTCAAAGAATGTCAAAGAGCTAGCGCGAAGTACATTACCTGGTTCACCCAAGGCCAGAGTTTAAGCACGTCGATCGTTGCACTCGTTTCTATAAATTCCGTTGCCACCTCTTCCTCTACACCAAGAGCTGATCCAGATGTCATGTCTGGTAAAACAAGGTCCTCTTGGTCGGATGCTTGTCTAGTAAACGCGCAGGGTGTATTCGGAGATATGCCCCCCACGCTTTGGGCCTTGTCTAGACTATGTTATGCCACATGGAAGCCAAACGCCAGCGGACACATACCTAGTACGTAGCGCAACTCGGTTCTGCCCATGTACCCAACAAGGGTTCGAGATGATTCTGAGGCAACTATCGGAAAACCTTTCACATTGGTAGACCCTAATAATCGCTCTGTGGAGCACAGATTAATGGTGTCCCCTATCCAATGGCGATCAGTCAACCCTTACCAACGTCGGAGACAAGCATCCCGGATGCAAACAGGATATCTAGGTCCTTCTTCATGACCTCCGAAACTTCGTAACATGAGAATGTCATAAAGGTAGGTAACAATCAGAGCGCTGACCTGAGGCATCGAACCCATGTTCCTCATTCTCAAGGATCGGATAGCCGTTGAATCGAATCGTCTCGTCCGCAATGCCACGAGTCCCAAGGAAGTCGCCGACAGCCTTCGTTACCAGGATAACAATCTGAAGAGAATCGGTTTCAATAAATTATGTTTCGTAGGGACCGACGTGATTGGTTATAAAACTGGACAACCAGGCTCACCATGGTCGGTAAGATATACGTTAATGCCCCGGTGAGCTCGAACATGATAACGACAACAGTCACAGTTATCCTCATGACTCCGCTAAGGGCTGCCGCGGCACCAAGAAAGGCGTAAGTGCCTGGTGTAATACACGGCGCATCCGGGTCGCACACCGCAAAGATGCCTGAGTGAGGATAAGCACTAGAAATAGTTCATATACGTCTGTAATGAGAGCGAGTAATGTCCACCCACCGATACATTGCCTTTACCATGATGCCAACGGTCCGCCCAAAAGTTGCTCCAACAGCCATTGAAGGTACGAAGATACCTGCGGGAACCTTCGCCCCGTATGAAATCACGACAAAACCCATGCGGATGAAAGTAGCGAGAAGGAGAGAGTTTGCCATAGGCCACTGAACAGCCATTCTTGCGGCAGAGAAAAGATGAGACAAATGTAGTTTGAATGATGCATTAGTGTACTTACTGGCATAGATTATCGTAATCTCCGCCTCCTTCACACTCCCGAAAGAGAATTGACATCATTTCCGTCATGTCGATACGCATGAAACGATTGAAGTAACCAATGATCGCAGTCAGAGTCGCAAGAATGACAGCTTCTGCAACGCCATGTGTTGCGAGATGTTTTCGACGAAATGCAGCTACCTGCATATTAAATTTGACTACAAATGCGCCGTAAAGTCCCTGGAATGACCAGCAGCTTTATGAACAATGGGTGAAACTGGAGAAAGGTAAAATTCTTACGCCGAATATTCCAAGTATGATAAAGAAGATAATCTCAAAGAAATGCCAGTCACGGCTATAGGTTACCTGGAACAGCACAAGCTTTCCCGTCCTGAACGGATTCATGACCTACAATGAGACAGTTCAAAGTCGTAGGATGAGACAAAGGAATCCACTGACGGATAGCGTAAACGTCGCCACTAACGCACACACGAAACTTCTCCACATAGTTTTGATGCGAAACATCTGGCTCATCTCCTGTGGAAATACGCGTTTAAGATCGCAAACACCGCAAATATGGAAACCAGTACCTCAATAGAAAACAGAACGCCGCCAATTGGTGACCCAAAAGCAACTGCGACTCCTGCAGCACTGGCGGCAGTGATGATTTCTCGCATTTTCCCTTGATTATTGCGAATGAAAAGATAAACGTGAGAAGAAGTGTTGACCCAAACCTTGACTTCGAGAAAACCGCTGGAACCAACTTGCGACAATAGCGCCAATGCAGCACGCGACGTGCACCGAAGGGCCTTCCTTACCGACGGACAGCCCAGAAGCAATGACCAAAGGCTATTTGCGGTTGATGAGATCGTTTATAAGAGTGGTAAAGCAACTAACGAGTGTAAGGCTCTTGATGAAGAAGGTTGCATACCCGAGGAACCCTTGCATGATGAAGCCCGCTAGAATGCATTTTATTTCTGAAATGCCGGATCCAGCAGCATATTTCGCCATGCTACGAACAAGATGAGCTGCCACAAACGAAAACATAGCCTGCAGATAGACATGGACTCTATCAAAGTCGAAGATATTAAGATGGAGAGGACTTACCGCAAAAATGACATAGATGAGCCATCGCGCTGGAGTCGCCGTACTCCACAAATGCCATGAGGGACAAAACTCCTCATCACTTTCAACTTCCCAGCAGCAAAATTGCTGGTTTAACCACCACCCATCCGTACAATATCCCATTTTGATGTCCGAAAGCCATTCCGTGATGATTGAAATGAGAGCAGCATTCACGCCAATGAAAATGCCTGGCACGTTATCGGTCAAGTGATTATGACAATATAGGCTCCTTACCAACTAGACTTATCACAAGCCAAGGTTCCCCAGCCCTCAGAAACCTCCAGAACTGAGCCCACACCCATGTAGGTGTTATTTCGCCGCGAGGACCACGGTAGGCCGCTTGTGCTGCCTTTGCATTGCGTATGCGTCGGTTTCGTTCCACTATCGAGTCTTGAATCCAATCTGGTAGCGTGACACGTTTAATTTAGTCGAGAGATAGCAAGTTTCAGACATATGTACCAATGGTCGTGAAATCTTCATAGCGTCTCTCTAGTTCTCAGCGAAGCGACGGTGTGGGTCAATGATAGTGACTCACCGAATCTGCTCTATCTCTTCCTCATAATCTCTGTTATCGAACTGCCTTTCATACTGTACGCCAGTTCGCGTCATGGAACCTGAGGTCCGGTGGGGAACTGCAGCGTAGGAAGGTGACGGTGACGGTGACAATTATGTCAGCACTCCTTGATGGCACCCGGACGGCCGGACGGGATTGGCCTCCGCCGTGCGCGTAACGTACTTACCTTGGTCCTATCGCCTGCAGGGCTGACGGTCCAAGTCGGAAGCTCAGGTTAATACCCTGGCAGATGAATTCGAAGGGGTGTCGTGGTTTTTCAATGAACATGACCCTGGCAGACACGGACGACGATGTCATTATAAGCGCAGCCAAAGTAGTTATATTTCATGGATTATGACCTGACGTGAGTTTCATCTTGTTGCGAATGATTTCCGTTTTGGTCACTGATATGTCTTCATGCACATACATTGTAGCTTGTCGTACATGTTATCCTCAACGTTGTGGCTCTTGTCCCGGCGTTATATAAATGAGCAATATACCAATTTACGACTGCAAGGTCATTTGGCATGTCCTGAAATATGTAAGTATCAAATATCAACAAACAAAATATTACATAATTCGCTGCACTAGTACTAGAGAGTACTAGAGCCAAAAGCTTAGAGCAAGGCCAGTCCCAAGTTATTTAATAAGTAGCTACATATCAAGACTTACCAGATGAGTGCACTCGCATCTCAGTAAGTACTCACATGGACATTTAAAATCACAGGCTATGTATCGACTCATGAACGTTCTGAACTTTAGAACAACTACAAGCGACCGTACCAGCACCAGCAATTAGATTGATTACTAGTACATAAATGTAATTTATAATGGTTAGCAGACCCACTTACTAATAAAGGCATGACTAAGCGAAGCATCAGTATCATTGAGACGTTCAACCTTGTGGGGGTGCACATACCTTCACTAAGAACCATGTCCACGACAAATGAAGTTAGAGTCCCTTTTTTTAAGAAGGGAAAATCTCGACCAGCAACCTCCCGAAAAAGATCAGCTTCCCCCCCTCCTCGTGTATCAGCACCGATACCGTCATCATCCAAGTCTGAGGTTGTTCATCCTTCTCGCAAAGCGACTGGTAATCTTCTGAGCGCTGGCACGAAACGTACGGCTTCACAACGAAGGGAAGATGAAATAGACAATCTAGACACTGTGGAACGCGACGGTCCTGCTGTAAAGTGGACCGCAGCCGGATCGCACACCAACGCAGCACTTGAGATATTAGCCGGCGACGAAGCTGCAGAGCTACTTGCAAAACGGCAGAAAAAGGAGAAGGCGGACAGAGGCGAGGACGAGGAGGAAATACCTGATGATGGACTGTACAGAGGCCAGAAGGCTTATCGGAGCCACCTGAAGAAAAACCAGGAGGTGCCTAAAGCCATGCGTGTTGGTCCTCAACGAGGCACCAGCACCATTCGTACTGTTACCATTGTCGATTATCAACCCGATGTTTGCAAGGACTACAAAGGTCCGTAAGGTTTCTCCTCCGAGTGATACGGATGCTAAAACAATTATTCCAATCAGAAACGGGGTACTGCGGCTTTGGTGACACTTGCAAATTCTTGCACGACCGTGGCACGTGTATGTTCGCATAGCCTTTACTCTTAAAGCAACTGAAGACATTTATTTCGGACAGATCTTGCTGGCTGGCAATTGGATAAACTCGCCGAGACCCCGCGGAAACAGGTCGAGGATGTGTCAGACTCCGATTCTGACGATGAAGACATACCATTTGCTTGTCTCATCTGTCGAAAACCTTATACAGATCCAGTGGTTACGCGGTGCGGACATTATTATTGTTCGGCTTGTGCAATCAAACGCTATGCCAAAACTCCCAAGTGCTTAGCATGCGGCGCCCCGACGGGTGGAATATTCAATCGTGCCGACAAGATCATAGACAAAACGAACAAGAAACGCGCAGAAAAAGACGATGATCACGTCGAGGATGACAATCCTGGGGTCGAAATCGAAGGCTTGGTTGATAACGGAAACAGAGACAGCGACTCAGGTGATGATAATAGTGATTGAGATCCATGTCATTGTATTGACGCGCATCAGCGCGTGACACTTTTTTGTGAGCTTACCACTAGAAATGACATCTATATTTTCTTTTCTGCCAACGTGGGCCCGCTTTCGCTTGTGATTCCCTTCTAGGTGAACTTCCGAGGTTAATGTCTCTTGTGTAGCTCGTCTACCAGAGTCGTTTGCTGAGATAATTCGCTTGACGTTCCAAACGCGAAACGTTCGAACATGGTCATATAGCGTCGTAGGTACGAAACACGGGACTAGTGCTGAACAGACACCGAGTTTGATGTCATTGGACTTATTTGTTCGTCTCAGGTCATGAAAGCGGACCCACAATCGCGAGACGGGAAAAAAACATGGCATGTCACTACCATGTCATTCTCACTTCTTCAAGCAGACTTGTATATGTGCGCACGCGGTCCCTCCATTCACACATCCGAGGGCCGCCGGGGTTCTGATCGTAGAGCCCTTATTTCAATCCGGTTGCAGACGCACCATGCAGTGCGATCGCTTCTGGTTCCTGGATGACATCTTGTCCTATCTGATAGGCACAGCAAAGAGCTTCCTCAGCGTCTGCGCCAAAACGGTAGCCTCTCTCCAAAAACTAGGTAAGATGGCCAAGACTCACCGGGCCCCACATCCAAGGCAGTCAAGAAGGGGAAGTGCTTTTTATCGGTACCTTGAGAGACTCCACATCACTGATGCACGAGATGAAAACCAGTGTGATCGATCTACGGTGATCAGCAGATCGTCAGCGTTCCTTTAAGTATCACGGTGACACGACCTATCTCTAAACAAATACCTAGTCGGGTCTGAGATGTAACCCTATTAGAAATGTGACGTGCATACTTTAGAAGTCCAGGCCTACCGGACCTATCAGATATCGGTCACCTAACATCCCCGTGGGCGCTTTGATCAGGAATATCATGCTCTCATTAAGTACCACAAGATCAACTTGACAGTGTTTGTGTGTGAGGGAATACAGTGCGTTGCGTCGTATTTAGCAACTGCGTGCCAGTTACCGTAGGAGGATCCTTCCGAGTCTAGTGCAGTAGTAGAAATACACATAAGTACAAGCATGCTCCAAGCATTGGACCGAAGAAAATTATATGTGACAGCGTACAGTTAACGTAGCAAAGGCAATGCTCAAATGAAGAATTAGGACAATGGGATGTTGAAAGAAGATAACCAAAAAGTCATTTTCCAGATCTATTTGTGCGACAACATCTCGTCGCACCCGTTATCGACGTGGCGTTTAAGTGAGTCCGCGCGACTGAAATCCTTCCCGCAGTAACGACATCGATGTAGGACGGGGGTTGTAGCATGCACAGTTTCATAATGTCTCCGTCTATCGTGCGAGCGAGTAAACGACCTGTCACAGAGCTCGCAGGGAAAACGATCTCCAAGAAGCGCCGGGTTGCTGGAGGGTGATGTATGCACAGAACGTGGCACAGCAGGGGGCGAGCCGCCTTGGCTGGTGTGCTGGGGGTTGGGGGACATATGGTAGTACGGTTCGATGGTGGGGCGAGAGCGTGAGTTCGACGTTACAGTGCTGGAATACACCTGATACGTCTGTGATGGTGTCGGGATGAATTGTTGTGGATGCGCATTGAGATTCTGGGGATCGATATGCGGATGTGAGTTTATCGCATATTGAGGACCTGGTCCAGACGAGTGATGATGTGAGGGGAAGTAAGTATTGGGTTGGTTCGCTGGAGGATAGTATGGCCTGCGCGCGTCCGTAGCAGGTAATGTCCCGTGTTGTGGGTGGTTAGAGAAAGGAAGAGGTTGCACGACATTACTGGAGTGGTTCCCTGCTTCAACAATATTAACTGCCAATCAAAGCGCCACTTAATGGTATTAATACCTATGATTCCATTGGGCAAAGTGCTGTCCAGTGGGTAACCTGATAATATCTGTGAATGTTGGGAGGGATATCCAGAAGTGTGGTTGTTCGAGTTCGAAGAGGATTGTCGAGGATGGTGGGCAGAAGCATGTGGTTGCATTGTCTGATGACTGTTGTTGGAGTACGTATTTGGGTATTGCATCGTGCAAGGAGGATTTGGTGAACGGTAAAGACTTCCCAGTTCTTCAACTTATCGAGCCCTTATATACATTTTTGCAGTGAAAGTGCTTGGGTGTCGCCTGTCATATCAGGGTGGAAACGTACCTTAATGAATAGATCGGTTACTAAATCATTACTTCTCAGAGCGTAATCCCGGTATGAACGAAACGCTCTCCGGCATCAAGAGATATTCTGTAGAATGCGCCAGATCAATTATTGTAAGGAAGATAGGGCACACGGGCGCGGAATGCACCAATCATGATCGTCACTAGGGTCTTGGATGTTGATTACCCGGGAGGCTAAATTCCGTCAAATAGGAAGGTTCAGCGAAGGCTCCGTACCACCTCGGGAGCGGGTGGAGCAATGGAAGGAACAATGGAAAAATTAGAACAGACAGGATTGGACAGATACGGGGGGTCTCACCGAGGAAAGCTGTGTACTGTCAGAGCTCAGAAGGAGAACCCCTCCATTTGTGGTGAACGGCAGGTTTGCAGAAGATCGCTGAAAACAGATCAAGAGGCTAGAGAGTTTGCGGAGTGTGAGTTCCTGGGCAGTTGACTTAAGATCGAGTCGGATCGGCCCTGCTCTCGTAAAGGCATCATAATATCAGTGACAGCCCTTGTGCAGCAAGACACGCTGCTTTCATCTAACGCTAAGCGGAAAGATCCATTACATATGAGCAGATGTGACCCTTGGATTCAATGTTACTGATGAGTCATTCTTCAACCTTCAAGAGGCTGTACATGGAAACAGAGGAACTGACAAGTTACTCATCGTACGAGTTGTCAGATAGAAGCGAGTTGGCTCAGCCAGTCACCATACCTTTGTTGTTTAGTGGACCCCGTCGGAACGTACTGGGTGGTCAATCACGGGAAATTCCAGCCAATTGAGAATGCCTCGTGAAATAGGTGTCCAATCACAGAGCGTTCGCCAGGATCTTGGATTGGTTAGCGGCTGAGCTGGAATGATTAGACCCAGGGCCCATCCAGAACAATGTCTTTAGTTAAACACGCGCCAGAAGATCAAAGTTAACACACACGAGACGTATATTGCACATGGACAAAACGCCGGGACAAGAGCTTGCGGATTTCCACGACGTCGAGAATGACGTGTATGTCCAGCTAGACAACGTAGCAAGAAGATGCGATAACCGAACCGGAGAACTTACTACTCGCAACGATATGAAACTCACGTCAGGCCACTATAAGGCGATGGAGTTCCTCACTATGGCTATGCGTTCGAAGTCGAGCACCCGATTGAATCTTAGAGCGCGATGTTTACCACGAAAAAGAAGACCGACGACGGTGACAGGGAGAATAGACAGTTGAGCTGACTACATACGACAATATTTTGATACCGTCTTCCTGCACGATTCCTGCAAATGAAGAATCCCATTTTCCACGTGTTCTTGTCCTCGGGAACGCGTCTTCCTTTTCGGCACCGATGGCATCCTCAAAATATTGCGAGACCACTGTTAGGGCGATTCGTCAACTCCATCGGCATGATTTACTCGGAGCCAGAAGCTTGTAGATCTGTTTTCAACAAGTTATATTGCACCATTGAAACAAACGAGATAGCGTGTGTCTATCTCCTCGGACAGAAGAGAAAGCGGCGAATCACCACTCGGTTTCAGCGTTGGTACAGTCGCAAAGCTGTACAACTCGCTCAGCTCACGGCGAGAGATGGCATGTCAATTTACACATGAAGAACTCAAAACAAAAATAAACTTTGAGAAAGTTCGGAGAAGTATGATTCGGCAGTGGAGCTACTAGTAGTCCCCGCAGCGTGCCTCCCCGAAAGCGCCAATCGCCAATCTACTTTCATTAGACACGCGAAAGCCTCGAGGATGCGATCAGGAGCAACGGCCCGCATCTGAGTTTTGAACCTAGTGAGACAGTTGCCAGCGTTTTTAGTACAGTCCAAAGGAATATGCCGTTTCTGATGACAACCGAAGTCCTTTCCACCAATCAGAGCGCTGGCTTCAGGCCTCAGGATTGCCCAAGCTTGAAGCGCGCAACGTAAAAATGGGTTTGTGGCTCGGAGTCAGGCACGCTAGCAGAGAAAATTCCCGTCCTTTCAGGTCCACTTGCAAACTTAACCTTGCTCATGATCCACTGCTGACTGCGTAGATGGGTCTCGACTTCCTAAGAGCGCCAAGAACTGATGGGGGCCGCGTCTGCGTGATCGAATCGATAGTCAGAACTTTGTTTGGATTGCTTGGGTACTTGCAATTTTGGCTTTCAAATATGGTGATTTCGACTCGATGGTTTGCCATGAAGTACTGAAGTACTCAGTAGCGGGAGCAGATGCATGTGTAATACCAAACAGGGACAAAGGGATCTGTGACTTGTGACTCCTTCCTGCAAATTCCGAATCACTTCGAAGCACGCGAGTATGGCACCCTTTGACCTCGACGCGTGTATACAGCAACTACTCCGCAAACAGCTCTTACATGAGGCCCTTTTACGCGAAATATGTGCAAAAACGAAAGAGGTTCTCATGAGGGAATCTAATGTGGTGCATGTCAGTGCCCCAGTGACTGTCGTTGGAGATATACATGGGTGAGTGGCTCGCACCTTTAATCCATTTATGCCATTTCATCATGGAACTCAAGTCAGTTCTACGACCTCATCGAGATCTTCCGCATCGGTGGCTACGCTCCTCACACTAATTATCTTTTCCTGGGTGAGTTCGTTTCTCGCTCTCAGAACAAACATTCCTTTTCTCATAGCGCGCAAGGGGACTATGTTGATCGTGGCCTGTTCAGTGTCGAGACCATATCACTTCTTACGTGTCTTAAGCTGCGTTACCCCCGACAGAGTTCAGTTAATTCGTGGCAACCATGAATCAAGGGCTGTAACACAAGTCAGCCCCAATTCATGATGTTTTTGGGCACTCTTATCGCTCAATGTTTAACTTAGACTTATGGGTTTTATACGGAGTGTGTGCGGAAATACGGCTCGTCACATGTATGGACGTATTTCACGGACATGTTCGACTTCTTGACCCTGTCTGTGGTAATCGATGATCGGATATTCTGTGTTCATGGAGGTCATGAGCGATTTATTTTTTCACAACGTCACGATCTGATGAATTTGCTCGTCTTAGGTCTTTCGCCGTCTATCCACTCAGTAGATCAAATCAAAGTTGTAGATCGATTTCGTGGTATGTCCTCTCAGGTTATCCTTGCTCCGCACCCTTATTTCGATCAGAAATCCCACACGAGGGTCCTATGGCCGATTTGGTATGGTCAGATCCAGATGCAGAGAAAGAAGACTTTGCAATATCCCCAAGGTCCGTGTCTACTTCATCATATCACTAGCGTTATTGACTAATGAGGCTTATGCTTGCTCCGCTTGTGCTGTGTCCGATATTTCAATCTGAAACAAATGATGTAGAGGTGCTGGCTACACGTTCGGATCAGGCGTCGTCCACAAGTTCTTGGAAACGAATAATATGTCTCATATTTTTACGCGCGCACCAACTCTGCATGGAAGGGTATTCGTCGCTGTTTGACAAACATCTTTCTACCGTCTGGTCAGCGCCCAACTATTGTTATCGTTGCGGCAATTCCGCGAGTATACTCGAGGTGGGTCCTGGCGAGAGCATGTATTTCAACGTGTTCGAAGCTGCCCCGGAAAATGAGCGCGATGGTCCGAGTCAACAGGCTCCCCAGAATGTTGGTGGAAAGGTACGTCGCCGTTCCTGTAGTCATCTCCTGCGCCGTATTTTCTTTGAATAGACCAACTTGCTCACACGAGTGTTTGCTCCACCTAGCTGCCCGAGTACTTTCTCTAGTATCTCAACAGACTACGTCGGAGCTCTTGATCATTTTTGATAGAACTGAGTACTGCCGGCGGCGGTTGTGACGCCGAAGCTGTAGTAAGTAAATATAAACCTGTATTGTGCGGACGATACTAGTACGAGTACGATGATACTTTACTATACCCCACATGATGTGTCCTTCTGTATCACGCTATTAATCTTGCGGATGCTCTTCTGATTGCCAGAATGTGGACTCATTAGGGAATTAACAAGAACTGAGCTAGCACGATGTCCATGTTGGCCGGAGAAAAAGGAGGCCACTCCGCCGAGTTGAGAACCATGATTCGATGATTAATCAATAATGATTACATGCGGACTAGGTGTGCAGATCACAAGGCAATTTATGTAACGCCTCGGCATATCTTGACTGCGTGGGCATCAGAACCGCCGACATGATATCCCGGTTCGTCATCAATTTCATCATACAGGCTGGATCATTGGGTGTTGCCAGAAGATAGAGCTATCCCCAGTATCCATCGTGTTACTCCCCTGACTCTCTTCCGTGTGAGACTGACTGTAATAAGAAAGAGCAGTATAATGATGCGTGCACCCCATCTTCTCCACCAGAGAACTGAGAGGGTCAACAACAGATCACGTTTCCGCCGGCGACCTTGTTGCACCACGTGCGGTCTTGAAAGGGAAGCGACAGTAGGATAACCAAAGAACGGGTTGAGGGAGGATCGAGGGGGTATGAATATGGACGAAGCCTGCCGGTGTAGGGTTTCAGGAAGCCGAATGTTAGGCGCCGGCATGCACCATTCACGTGAACTGACAGAAGCACAATTTTTCTGGTCGTCCGAATTTAATGGATCTTCAACGAGGTGAAGTGGCGAGAGTGCACCGCCATAATCTGACAAACGCACGCTGCTAAGTGGGTAAGGCAACAAGATAGGGTGACTGACTAGATGGTAACGCTGAAGCAGAACAATATTGAAGAAGCTCCTCCCTGGATGGAAAGAAGACTCGGGCAACTGCGGAATTAGGAAGTAGGCACCTAAGATCCGGTCAAGCAGGCCAAAAACGTGTTTGGAGCGAACGCACTTCACAATGGACCAGGTCATTGCATACGTCCAAGAATAATTGAGCAGGAATACTGACACAAAACAAAGTTGAGTTTGATCGTTGTGCACGATTATATAGACGCATTGTTACCTGCAGCAAACATTCCAGGGTATCGGGGAACTACTTCTTTCATGAACCATGTTAAAATTTTAAGGTTCTGTCATGAAACTGAATAAAAGTTTAGTTTTGATGGGGCGTTGACATACAAACGACTGGATCGATAGACCTTCAAGGTCGACGACGACAACACATTGAAGAATTATTTCATGGTTTGCATACTTATCATTGAGAGCATTGAGCGAGCGCAGATGAATACGCAGACGTTCGAGTGAGATCAAAAACCCATCCATCATTGTTTGCTCGCAAGTCAGCAATTCTGACAACTGGAGAAACACGAGGGGACGGCCAAGTGGATCGCAAATCGGCGGCGGAAGGCAATGAAACAGTGCAGAAGGAATAGTGGAGAGTCGCAATACATTTAGACGCCAAATGAGTGTGGTTTGTACGGCCTCCAATGCGAATGAACGAATGAATTTATGGTGCTACACACCAAGCTTTAGCGCAGCTACATGTATAAGCGATTAGCATTTCACTCACCCGTAAGAAACGGAAAATGGTTGCTGTGGTTAACCGTAGTCAACTTACGGCTTTACCAATCTGAGGCTGCAACATTTACCTGTATCTGAGATCCATTCTTTCGCCCATGTATGGTCCGCATCACTGAGTGCAAATGCTTGGGCCACATGTGACAAGACCTCATCATTCAATGTTAATTGGAGAGCACATACATCCGCAAGGTTTGCTTTGTACTGGTCAATGAGCCTTTCGTGATTATCCTGGAGTACGGAGCGCGCAATACTGTTGTTCATGGGTGTAGGAGGTAAGGTTTAGTCAAACATTATGTACAATGGTCAATGTAACTTAGCTAGTACGTATCTATGGGGTAACTGGATAAATTTATAATTAATTACCTGATGTAATTTTTATAATTCCCGATTTCTTTTATTTTTCATGTTCCTTGACAGACCGGTGCAGAATCTCGTGGTCTATCATTACACCCTTATATATCGACTGCAAATCCACTGTCATATATCAAGTCAGGCTGGTCAGCTCAAGGAGACGACGTTTTGTGTCACAGGTTGATGTGTGCAATCGGATTCGGAAGTCATCGGGTTGTCGAAATTCACGGGATGGATTTGGGATGGATGCGCTAACCTGTAATAGTAGGTAATAGCATCCTTCAAGAAGTCTCCACGGACTCGGATCTACTCGGATGTGACATTTCGAACTGCTCGTCGCGAGTCTGGTCTGCAACTTCTGCGTACTGTCACCAGCAATCGCTTTCCCCACCGGCCGTATAGCGTCGCGAGCATACACTAACCCTACTAACCCCTAGTAAACAACAGATCCATCTAACTAAGCTCTTAACCGGTTATAATAGGTGCTGATTGGCTGGGCGCTCAATCTGTAAGCCTTATTGTTAGTCAATTTAACGCAGAATTAACGCTGGTGCATACATATTAAGTACGCGTGAAACGACTTTGTTGTCGTTCACGGTCGCTGGCAAGTTGAAACCAACTGGCAACTCTAGTTACAGCAGACAACCGTATCATCTAGTATCATTCGACAGGGGCCAGTAGCCTAGGGTCACCGCGGAATACAGGCTTAGAATGGGCGTTTTACTTCTCGTTTCTCCGACTGATCCCTACTTTCCTGTCTCGGTCTTGGCTCAACACCATCACTAGTACTTGCTACGCTTCCGTCGTTAAGCCCGAGGTGCAGCTGAAAATCAGAGACAAGGATGGAATAGTTTCCCCATGGCAGACCACACTATGTCGAAGGAAGACAGTCGTTCCGAAGTACACACCCGCAGAAACATTTACCAGGCCGATATTATATAAATATCACCTTGGGATAAATACGCGTCTCTCAGTCCCGCCTGCCTCTCTTGCATTACAGTATTGGTATGTACTCCATTGCCACTGCAGCTGCTAAAGCGTTCGAAGGCTCACAGGAGCAACAAGAACATAATGGGCAACAGGTCTCACTGCTGCATACTGCCTCGCCCAGGCCGGCTATAAAGTGACCATCCTCGAGGTCGCTCCCGCAATTGGAGATATTGATGCTGACATCCAGGTCAGCCCAAATCTGACCCACCTTCTTATCCGCTGGGGTCTGGGCAAGCGCCTCAAAGAAGTTGCTGTCAAGCCCGAGGCATCGACCTTCAGGCGCTGTGAGTTAAATCTATTTTCGTATATCCTACTCATCCCTCTTACCTCATAGGGTGTACCGGTGAGACTGTTGCATGAACACAGTGGGGCGACACTATGGAGGAGGAGGTATGGGGCACCTTACTACCACACCCACGTTGAGTTTGAGCTGTACTTAATGCCCAGTAAAGCTGATCAAGTCTATAGGGTGCTGATTTCTATCGCATGGGGTATGGATTGGCAGAGCCTCATTATACCATTCACACCAATTGTCGGGTTATTTACCTGGACACGTCAAAGCCTACCATCACTCGCGAATCTGGCGAAGTCGTGCATGCTGATTTAGCCATTGGTGTTGATGTGTAAGCACGCTGGCTTACCTGAGTTCCCATACTCAGTATATATACTGCTGCTGATACTGAAAGGTAAGCTTTCAGTATTCTACCTTTTGGTGTAACGGTCACGCGGGCGGCAGTTGATCCCCTTACATGATGGAGTTAAGAGTACTTTGCGACAGCATGTCGTGGGTCGGGCGGATCAACCCAGACCCACAGGGGATGTCGCGTACAAAGCTATCATCCCGACAGAGAAGCTTCTACAAGACCCGGACCTGCGGCCCTTGGTTGAGAAACCTGAAATGGTCGGTCGAATGGATTCACGACGCCATATTATGGCGTATAACATCGTATGAAGCCAACCCCTTACCATCTTCTTCATTTCACCCTCGTAGCGCGCTAAAAAGCGAGTATAATCTCGTGATGGTACATCCCGACAACGACGGCGAGGAATCATGGACTGCCAACGGCAGCACAGACGAGATTAGGGTTGAGTTTTCTGGTTGGGAGCTCCGGCGAGTGTAGCCTTGCGCTACATTCTTGCTCTCGTGAATTGAAACAGCATTCAGAAGCTCCTGGCCATGATTCCTTCTACGCTGAACTGGAAATTAATGGATCGCGATCCTCTTGAAACGTGGATACACAAGGATGGAAAACTAGTTCTATTGGGAGACTCCTATCACCTCATGCTCGTATGTCTCACTCTCTCCTTATAATGTCATCTGACTCATCCGACTGCTAAACCATGGATCCGCAATAGCCGTGAGTGGTTTCTGTTAAAAGCGTTCTTGCGACCATGGGCCCAATATATTTTTCAGGTCGATGATGCCGCTGTTTTGGGGAACATTTTCTCTCACCTTGCGCACCGCTCGCAGATTGTTCTCCTCCTTCACGCCTACCAATCCATTCGCTATGATCGGGCAACCGCCATTCAAGACTCGGCTCGTTTGAATTAGCACATATTTCATCTTCCCGATGGTGCACATTGGATTCGGCAGGTAACGCAAACCAGTGGGCCGACAAGGAAAAGAATACAATCCAGTTTGCCTACGACGCTGACGACGAAGCAGAGGAATGGTGGCGAAAACATGGGCATACCCTTATGGGTCTTTGCTCCCCGGGCCGCATGCAAATAGAGGTACAGCAGCGCTGCCGCTTATTGTGGTTTCTACTGACGCATTCTCTACACGACCACATAATTCTCAAGGTGGTAAAGCTTTGCAATCGTCCATGCCAGACAGTAACGCTTAAGGACGGTCAGACAAGGCGTAATGTAGATGAGCGTGTGGATTGAGCAGCAAGGTAAGCGATGAGACACATCCATATGTGATGCGAATACATATGACCCTGAGCGAGCGATCAACGGACCGGGCACAGGTGAAATATGATAGGATATCTATCCAAAAAGCTTCGACTACTAGACGCGTACCACGCGTGAGCACAAGGTAAGCGATGTAGATGAATACCCGTATTCACTTGACTCCGATCCTATCCTGGTGTAAGCAACCTATCATTTGGAAAGTTCATGCGATAGTTCCCCGTTCAGCCGGAAGTTGGAACCAACTCACTTCGGACATGTATCACCGAGCATAACCAGCGGGCGTCCGAAGGACTGCACCGTCGAGCTGCTAAGAGACTAGTCGGACTCGGTAAGATAGTGACATCTGCCAGCCTATCTGCCAACGTTATCCGACACTGTTCGGTCAATAGCGTTGGAAGACACATATATATAGAGTCGATCCAAATCTTGACATCATGCTGGATGGACCCGTTGAAAGGTGGAACGTTGAACCTTACTAAAAGCATTACTCTTGGACGTTATCTGCATAATTCCATGAGACGTTCTGATGTGGGGAGGAACTGTAGTGCGTGCCGAGTACCGTTCAGGTTGCCAATAATGTATCTATAAGGTTAGAGCGGAAACGTCGTTTCAGGCCAGCTACACCCCGATGTGATAGGCAGAAGTTACTAGGTCACCGAAATGATCGGTATACCGGTAGTGGCTAGTTGCTAGTTGCTAGAGCTACTTGATACTCTCCATTCTTCTGCACTTCATGTCAACAACAACCAGGAGGTTGATGGACAGAAGACGTAGATGTCAGGCCGTGCGAACATGCAAGATGCCCCGACGCAAGGTCAATGCATGACCCCTTTTTGATTTTCCTCCACCGCCGGCCCCCCACTCACAACACGCCTCTTGCCTTTAGATCCAAACTCCCATCGTCACTCAAGGCCACATCCATGAGGCGCAGCGTTTCAAGTGCGCCAGCCAAAAGCTGCTTCTCCCCGAGCCGTACGATAATGGCGTGTCTCCTGTTGAGTGTGAGCGACTCAGCCGCAAGGAGCCGTTCGTCAACCTAAAGTGGAAAAGAGTTTCCATGTCAATTGATGCTCGAGTGGAAAAATGATGGATGGCCATACTTCGAGGATCTGGTGATCGATAAGTGCTCAAGCGCATCTCGAATATGCTTCGCAATAACTGAGAGACCTGTCGATCAAACTTGGCTTTTGGAGGACGGCCTTTCTCGCGTGTCTTTTCCCACTCTTCTTGGGAGAGAAGAAGAAGTCGTATCAAAGACATCAGCGCTGCAGGCAGAATTGGGTCCGCGTCGAGGATTAAAACACTAGATGTGGTGCGTGAGTATAAGGGAAAGAAGTGAGTGACAGGCCATACTCATCACCTCCCTCGTCGAGCCACCAGTCGATCCGTCGTTGATATGTCTCGTATTGGATCGTAACCACAAACAAGCTTGACAATGAGGTCTGCTCGGATCTCTACGACGTCATGTGGATTTCCAAGCGCACCCTTGAGATGGGACAAGGAACAAGATCGACGTGTCCGTAGCGCCTGAGCAGGTCTGAATTTGGCGGGTCGCCATATGTATTGAACTTGAATGGATGTGAACCGGTAGAATTACTCAGCGAAGGCTGACTTACTATTTGTTCCCCAGCCTTAATGGGCTTCGTAGTGACCATGCGAAGATGGTGTTCCTCGTAGAAAAGTTTAGCCTGTGAAGACCGGTATAAACGTCGTGCGAGTGCAAAGACACAAAAGAACGACTGGAACAGAGAGATTCCATGTTCACATAACTTACATTGACGGAGTCATATCGAGCATTCAAAAGGTCAGCCATAGGCACCATTGCAATGTCCAATGCATCCTCTATGTCCGCCTCATCGCTATCTCTATCACTGCTCTCTTCGTCAACACCTCTGTCATCGTCTCCTGAACCGTCAACATCCATTGCGCTCCCAATACTCGTGTTGGCTTGTGTGTCCTCCTTACTGTTTTCTTCAGGAACATGTTCGCCATCCTGCTCAACTTCCCCTTCCCACCTCTCTACACGGAAGCTTCGAGATAGAATTCGGCTGCCTGTGATGTGGTACCGATGAAGTGTGTACCATGTATCGATTTTATCCGAGGGAAACAGGTCTGGTCGAGTCTAAGATTCGCCCAAGATTCGAGTCAAGTGAGACCACAGGGGGAAAAGTTAGAAGATAAATCCACCTTGATCGCTGGAACGAGCTTCTCGTGATAGTCACGCTCAGCCTCAACCCGACCTAACTTGTCTAGATTTCAGATTATGGTGAGCCACGAACGTCCGTGTTAACAAACAAGAGTACGACAAAAACCATGCAGCAGCGATAAAAAAAATTGACAACAGACCTACCACAGCCGTCCCCTGGAGCTCTTGGAGTTCCTCGTTATCCAGAACATTGGCGTATCGAATTGTGTCGGGAGTGATGCTGTATATTTGAGATTCAGAAGCTGACTCGAGCAGTCGTTTGGAAAAGACTCACCGAGATATGTAATCCCACTTTCCTTGGTTGCCTCGAGCTTCCTCCCACATCATACAAAGAATCAACCCAACCCCAACCCTTGTGTAATTGTGCTTTCTCCATGCTCCAATCCCGAGTGCAGAAGGAAGGGTTGAAGTCAGGGTGGAAAGTGTCAATGCACGAGGAAGTGTGAAAATTGTATGGTTTTCCTAAGCGAGAAGTTTCAAGTGAGTAGCTCATTAGACTGAAGTATTTGAAGGAGGCGAACAGGTATATCTTGGAGTGCGATTGCACCCACGTCCGCTGCCAGGAAAATCGGCGACGCCCATCATTGAAGTATCCAAGACCCCACCATGGTGCTGAAACCAAGCAACGAAATCATCCATGCTTGAAAACCTGTGAAAGCAGCCTGATCAAGTTGTCAGCAAGTAACCGCAAAGATGGAGCCAGGTCTTAGACTGTCGACGACAAAGCTGAGCGCTGAACAATCTTCCCTAAGTAGTTGCAATTGGCAACTAACTTATTACTATAGTAGTCATGAAATAGCCTAAGGAACGTCTTCCTTCGCCTACTATGAAGTCGTCTTCCACAGACTCGTCATCGAACCCCACCGCAGATACACACTGTAGCGCTGCGTCAACTTGCAAGTAATGATTTATTTTTGGGTCGATGCTGCTGCAGCCTGCGGCGCAACAGTGCGGTGCACTGCGAATAACAATACTCTTACTATATCTGGCCATCTACGTATGCGACTGCGTATGGTCGACAGCTGCGGACTCGACTAACTCTCTTCTCATATATAACTTACTTCGCTAATTTCCATTGATTGAAGACCACGAACGTTGTTCCACGATGACCCAGACCAACCAACCATATGAGGGTCAACATGACGACCAGCCTCGAGGTGAGCAACTTTGGTCATATCAAATATTACTTAGACAAACTGATACGCCAGATATAGCCAACCTAGCCCCATCATCATCGCCTTCAGAATCAGAGGACTCGCACCAGTTTCCTCCTTCGCCACCAGGTATACACGATAACAACCAATCTTCCCCACCTCCCATTGTTTCAACTGCAGCAGCTCCATCCTCATCTCAATCGCCAGAACCGGCTGATATGATCACTCTTTCACCCCAACCTCCTCCTATCACTCAAGCCGAAGATACGCCTGCCCTCCCCCAGCGTCCTCCTGATGATAATGTGGACCCACGCATCGCGAGCTTGCACGCGATGTTCCCCGATTTTGATGACTCTCTTCTGTGTGTAGACAGTGCTTTGTCAAGTTCTATGTACTGAATGACGTACAGATTATCCGTACTTCAGAGTGTCAATGGTGACCAGGATTTGGCAATTGACACACTGCTAGGGATGAGCGATCCCGACTATGTCTCGCAGCCCCTACCACCGCCGGAGCAGCGTGAGCCTACTCAGACTGAGCTAGACGAGCAACTCGCTCGACGTCTCATGCTAGAGGAAGAACAGGCTTCACAGCATCAGTGGGGCCCTCCGCAGCAGAACCAGGGGCAATCTTATCAGCCGAGGCGTTCCACTAGTCGAGGAGGCTGGGGAGGCGGTGGAGATGAAACTAGAAGGTATGACAGTACAGCGCAGGTGGGTAATCCACCGCAACGCGACACTATGGCAGAGTTCCAAGATGGGTTCAACAAGATAGCGGAGAGTAAGTATTTCACATCTTTGATCCGATAGGCATTAATTGACTACGGGGAAATAATCAGCTGGAAAGAAGACATTCTCTTCAATTGTTTCAAAAGTCAAAGCGAAGATGCAGGAGTACGATCAGGGCCAGGGACCGCCCAGGTTCGTATCCTTTCCTTTTCCTTTGGTCACCTGAAGATTGTTTTATTGGTTCCACCCTCCCTCGAGTTTTCCGCACTTCCTTCATACTGTCGCTTTTGTTGACCCTCGTTCCATTTTGTTCATCTATTTCACCCTCAATTTACGCTAAAGGTTCTAATCGGACTTCCAGGCAAGATATACAGCCTGCTTGGGGTCAGGCATCCCAATCCTCCTGGAGTGGCGGACAACCCCACACAAATACATCTTCGCAGGTCCAGTATCAGCCTTCTTATCACGATCCCACTCTGCAACCACAGGAACCTTACTATGACCCCAATCCACCGGGCGAAAGTAGGTGGCAGTCTCCTCCCCGTGGAGGCAACTCCAATCCGACGCCGAACTCCAATCCTTCTCTCGTCCCAAGCACAACATACATTCCGCCGAACCCCGCCACCAAGCCTATACCGAATTCCACGTCCATCGCTAGCAATAGCCCGACCTATACCGGATCATCCACATATAGCCCACCGACCACAGGCATGGGCACGTCTCCTCCGCCCGAACTTGCTCAGCGGTCAGGCGACACCCCACGACCGCCGTCGACGGGTGCAGGTACACCGAGTGGAATTGATCCCGGTTAGTCATTTTCTTGCCTCCCGCCCCTTTGCGCCTCGTCGTCGTCGTCGTCGAATTTTGTCACATTTACTCACTACTCGTTATATTAGCTAAATTAGGACTTCTACCCAAACGACCTGTATCACTCCTTCGGGAACAGGTTCCGCCTTCACACAGAGACGATAGTGACGATGAGTTAGAATACACAGAAAATCCGTTCGAGGACAGGGGCCGGTAATCAGGTAGCTGATATGGGGTAACGAATTGTAATCTCGTCTATGACTGTGACCGCTGATGGACTATAAATTATGACATGTACAGTACCAGAAAACAGCTGCAATGTTTCACGAGATACATTTTCTTGCGCTTGGAGCTGTCGTCCACCTGCGTGCCCTCCACCTGGGTCCACCATTTTTGCTACGTCCCACGATGGAAGGCCGATTGGGATGTTGTTGTGCAAACCTAACTTATACGACTATTTCCCGACACAGCTACAGCTCCCTACTCCATCTCGTACACCATGTCCCCATTCCCCGGGTGCAATATAATACACTCCACAGTCTCTTCGCATGACCATATTAACCTGCGTCTGAACGCGGTCACGTACAATGTGTCTCATTATCCAGGAAAATTGGTCCAAGGGGTAAAACGGTCCCCCCTTGCATGACGAAGCTGCCCCATGACGCAGCTGCCTGGTCACGACTGCGCCACAGTCACGTGGTGTGGCTGCTTGGCTTTGTTAGCGCATTGTCGCTGCAGCACTCACTGCGGTCACTGCTCGATACACTATTACTCTTGTTCTCAACGTCAGATGTACAAACTCAACTGCATTATAGGGCTATTTTGTAAGTGGGTTCGGGTTAGACACCCGGAATCTACCCATTTTAAAATATATGTGCGCATTTGAACAGGATGCAAAATGCGCAAGGTCCATTAGTGCACTATAATAACATACATGTGCGCATTTCAACATGGTTTACAATGCGCAAAGGGTAAAAGTACACTATGATTGATTGATTGATTGATGTTCAAATATCAAAACCTCCGCATCAAAAGCCACTACGAAATGCGGAGGTTTGTTGTAAAATTTACATAGAGTATATACTTATATGGTCATTTCAGAAATAGGTTTCAAACTTGAAAAAAATTCCTTCTTGCAGGCTGGTACATATCATGGAGGGCACTTCCAGGAATGATATGAGCCAACAATGAAAGAAAACGGCGGTTGGGTTGTGGAGATATTGTCAAAATACTGACTTTTCAGCCCACCTGACATATCACATCATTGTCGACCTCTGGATGCTCCGGGACCATCACCAATCGATTCCTAGGCCTCAATAACCTCAGTCACATTGTTTTCAATATCGTTATTGAGGTGCAATATCGGAATAGTGACATAAAGGTGATCAGGGGGGGAGGAGGACGTTGTATATCTCAGGAATATGATTTTTCCAGGGAAATCTGGCATGACCATCGTGTTCAGAGGGCTCAAGAACCCCCAGGAAAAATAGTTCTGAAGGACAGGCAAGTCACATGAAGGCTAGAAAAATCGATCTTTGGGTGGGGCAGCATGACAGGGGTGGTCAACTTTGGAACATGATTTTTAGAGCGAAATCTGGCTCGACCATCGTGTTCATATGGTCCAATAACCTCTAGAATGAATCCTAGCTAAAGCCAGGCAAGTCATATGAAGGCTGAAAAAATCGATCTTTGGGTGGGGCAGCATGGCAGGGGTGGTCAACTTTGAAACATGATTTTTAGAGCGAAATCTGGCTCGACCATCGTGTTCATATGGTCCAATAACCTCTAGAATGAATCCTATCTAAAGCCAGGCAAGTCATATGAGGGCTGAAAAAATCGATCTTTGGGTGGGGCACCATGACAGGGGTGGTCAACTGTGGAACATGATCTTTAGAGACAAATCTGGCATGACCATCGTGTTTGTATGGTTGAATAACATTCAGAAAGGTTCCTAGTGAAAGCCAGGCAAGTCATGTGAAGGCTGAAAAAATCGATCTTGGGATAGGGCACCATGACAGGGGTGGTCAACTGTGGAACATGATCTTTAGAGACAAATCTGGCATGACCATCGTGTTTGTATGGTTGAATAACATTCAGAAAGCTTCCAAGTTGAAGCCAGGCAAGTCATATGAAGGCTGAAAAAATCGATCTTTGGGTGGAGCACCATGACAGGGGTGGTCAACTGTGGAACATGATCTTTAGAGACAAATCTGGCATGACCATTGTGTTTGTATGGTTGAATAACATTCAGAAAGGTTCCTAGTGAAAGCCAGGCAAGTCATGTGAAGGCTGAAAAAATCGATCTTGGGATAGGGCACCATGACAGGGGTGGTCAACTGTGGAATATGATTTTTAGAGACAAATCTGGCATGACCATCTTGTTTATATGGTTTGATAACATTCAGAAAGGTTCCTAGTGAAAGCTAGGCAAGTCATGTGAAGGCTAAAAAAATCGATCATTGGGTAGGGCACTATGACAGGGGTGGCCAACTGTGGAATATGATTTTTAGACACAAATCTGGCATGACCATCGTGTTTATATGGTTTGATAACATTCAGAAAGATTCCTAGTGAAAGCCAGGCAAGTCATGTGAAGGCTGAAAAAATCGATCTTTGGATAGGGCATCATGATAGGGCTGGTACTCAACTTTGGAACATGATTGTCAGAGACAAAAATAGTATCACCAATGCATTCATAGGGTTCAATAACCTCGATCATGAGTCCTAGTTAATGACAAATGTGTTATATCAAGGGCTAGTGAATCGATCTTTGGATAGGGCACCATGACAGGGGTGGTCAACTGTGGAACATGATCTTTAGAGACCAAACTGGCATCTCCAATGCATTAATATGGTTCAATAATATCAATAATGAGTCCTAGTAAATGACAGATGTATCATATGAAGGGCTAGTAGGTCAATCTGTGGGTAGGGCAGCATGATAGGAGCGGTTTACTCAACTTTGAAACATGATTGTTAGAGACAAAACTGATATCACCAATCGATTTATAGGGTTCAATAACCTCGAGAATGAGTCCTGGCTAATAACAAATGTGACATATCATGGGCTAGTAAATCAATCTTTGGATAGGGCACCATGACAGGGGTGGTACTCAACTCTGGAACATGATCTTTAGGGACCAAACTGGTATCACCAATCGATTAATATGGTTCAATAACCTCTAGAATGAGTCCTAGCTAATAACAAATGTGACATATCATGGGCTAGTAAATCGATCTTTGGGTAGGGCACCATGACAGGGGTGGTACTCAACCCTGGAACATGATCTTTAGGGACCAAACTGGTATCACCAATCGATTAGTATGGTTCAATAACCTCTAGAATGAGTCCTAGCTAATAACAAATGTGACATATCATGGGCTAGTAAATCGATCTTTGGGTAGGGCACCATGACAGGGGTGGTAGTCAACTCTGGAACATGATCTTTAGGGACTAAACTGGTATCACCAATCGATTGATATGGTTCAATAACCTCTAGAATGAGTCCTAGCTAATAACAAATGCGACATATCATGGGCTAGTAAATCGATCTTTGGGTAGGGCACCATGACAGGGGTGGTACTCAACCCTGGAACATGATCTTTAGAGACCAAACTGGTATCACCAATCATTTAATATGGTTCAATAACCTCGATAATGAGTCCTAGTTAATAACAAATGTATCATATCACGGGCTAGTAATTTGATCTTTGGGTAGAGCAGCATGATAGGGGTGGTCATGTGGAATATGA